>BMAO01038502.1:0-42383 GCA_019973975.1 Trichonephila clavata
ACCAAATGTAGCTCACCTGCCACTGAGCTCCTACACATAACAAAAACAAATGTTTCGCGTTACAGAGCAGCGCCCTCTATACGACGCTTTTCAACACTCCCCACCTGTGAACTTTTAAGTTCACACAAAACATAATACAATAACAATTAAACAATAAAAAGTTCTAACACTAAAGCAATGTTACATTACAATTAAAATCAAGATATTTAGATACACACATACACAACAATTACACTTTCGATTACTTAATACAAAATACTAATCATTCTACAAAATATAAAAAGCAAAGTATGTAAACATTCATTAAAAATTCACATTACAAAGTGAAGAAAATTAATATATGATAAAACGTATAAAATTACAGAAAATAACTCAATTAGTTACCAAATTCATATTAAATTATAATTATACTTCAAGATTATACAGCAATTGAACTGGTCTTCTTATAGCATTATTTTTAGTTTTAACAAGACAAGAGCGACTCTTACCATCTCTTCCAGTATAAGTTTCAATAATCTTACCATTGACCACAGATTCCTAGGGAAAGCGTCATCATGTATGAGTACATCATCATCAACCTTAAATTGACAAGTTACTTTAGAAGGAGGACATATATTCATAGACCTTAGAGATAGCAAATAGTGTTTCCTCCAACGATTCTAAAACTGATTTAATAAATTTTGCTGATGTCTATATCTCTTAAGTAAAGAAGGTCTAGACCCAGTAAGGTCTTCTTTGGATACTCTTGTTACTGGAAGAGAAAGTAAACGTTTACCTATTAAGAAATGTGCAGGAGTTAGTGGTGAGGGCTCAGAAGGGTCATCATAGATATGTTATTGGCCTTGAATTTATCATGGCTTCGATTTCTATGAATACAGTTTCTAGCTTGTTCAAAGAAAGACTAGAACGGCCAATTATTTTTCATAAACAAGTTTTAATTGTTCTGAAATGCCTCTCCCAGAACCCTCCCCACCATGCTCCTTTTTCTACAATATATTTCCACGTTATGCCATGAATTGAAAACAAATCTTGTACAGATGGATGTAGCATAAATTTCCAAAATTTTTTCAATTCTAACTCAGCACGCTTGAAAGTTTTAGCGTTGTCTGAGTAAATTGTTGAACAGAGTCCACGTCAAGAAATGAATCTGCGGAAAGCAAGCAAAAATTGTTCTGTGCTCATTGAAGGAAGAAGTTCGAGATGCGAGGCTCGAGTGGTTGCACATGTAAACAAAAGCAGGTAGTGTTTCTTATCACTGTCTTTTATGAAAAAGGGACCTGCAAAGTCCAATCCTGAAATTGAAAATGGAGGTGATTCCAAAACTCGATCTGGTGGCAAAGGGGCGATTTCTTGTTTACCAGGACGTACTGTGTATTTTTTGCACAAGAAACACCTACTTAAAATAGATTTGACACATTGGCGTCCTTTTAAAATCCAAAACTTCTCTCTGACTTGGGCTAAAGCAGCCTCAACACCAGCATGAAGTAAATAGTTATGGGCATATAGAATTACTAATTCACTGTACCTATCCTTGTTAGGTAGCAACCATGGGTGTTTTTCTCCGAAATCTAGATAAGTGAAAAGAAGTCTTCCCTTTAGATGCAGAAGACCATGCATATCTAGCTCTGGGTTAAGCGAATAAATTTTAGATGTCTTGTCTAGAGACTTTCCCTGAGAAAGATCTGGAGTCTCTTTTGGAAAGTGTTTTCATTGAATAGCTTTCACCCAATAGCGCTCGGCACTTGAGATTTCAGTTGAACTTAAAGGGCCTTTTAATTTGATGGATTTTCTTTGAGTATTGTTGATAAATCTCATGACATACGCCATGATTCGATGAACTCTCAATAAACTACTGAATCGGGTCAAATCCAACAAGGTCGAAGTTTCAATGTCTCGAATAGTAGCCGTAAGAGAATGAATGTCCATAGATCTTTTTTCATTCACAACACTCTCCTCGTTGACATGTCTTTGCTGATTCTCCGGCCAAAAGGTATCAGGCTTAGAGAGCCAACGAGGTCCCTGTAACCAAAGGGAACTCTTCACAAGGTGGATCGCGCTTTCTCCCCGAGATAACAAGTCCGCTGGATTTTCCTTTCCACTACAGTGAGACCACTGTTTAGGATCAGTGAGAGATTGAATCTCCGAAACCCTATTGCATACAAAGGGCTTCCAGTTCCTAGCACATCCCCTTATCCAATGTAGAACTATTTGACTATCAGTCCAAAGAAATAGTCGTTGGCTCAGATCGGGAAATAAACTAGTCAAGTAATTAGCTAATTTGGCAGCTACTAAGCCTGCCATCAGTTCTAAACGGGGCAAAGTCATTGTTTTCAATGGGGCTACACGACCCTTTGAAATGATAAAACTAGTGCGAATATGTCGTTTATCATCTAGGTATCGAAAATACCCAACCGCACCATACGCTTTAGGACAAGCGTCAGCAAATATGTGAAGGCTGACATCATATTTTTCTTTACTAACAAAATAATTTCTTGAAATAGAAAAGTTCTGCAGTAATTTTAATTCGGATCGCCAACGCACCCATTCCTTCCCCATCTCCTCTGGTAGGGTTTCATCCCAATCAAGTCCTGCAGTCCATATTTTTTGTAACAGGATTTTCATCATCATCGTAAAAGGCTGAGACAATCCCATTGGATCGTAAACTCTCGCTACAGTCTGAAGAATAGTTATCTTAGTAGGCCTTTTGAGGAATACGATCGAATGAATTCTCTAAGAATTCACAATTTAATTTTATCTTGTCCATTTCTGGGGTCCAAACTATGCCCAAAAATTTTGACTCTTTAGTCAATCCCACATTAAAACCCTTTTCAATCCATAAAGAATTAAGTTCCGAGGAATTGAATCTTAATTTCTGTAGATCCATCCTAGCATTTAAGAAAATTTTAATTGCGTCTGTTGACAATCTATATGCATCTTTTATTGTGTCTGCGCCATAATACAAATCGTCTACATATAAAGATGAATCTAGCATTTTATAACCTTCCGGATTTGTATTTACATATTTTTTATATGATATTTTATCGTCATTGCTAAAATTGCTGGACTACAGCAGAGTCCGAATGGAAGACATTTCAATCTTAAAATTTTATGTTCATCTTCACTTTTACCATACCAAAGAAATTTTAAATAATCCCTATCCTTTTCTGCAATACTTATCATTAAAAATGCTTTGGCAATATCTCCGTTAAAAGCAATTTCATATTTGCGAAATTTTAAAATTACGTCCAATACAAGAGGGGACAAATTAGGTCCAATATCTAGAAAATCATTAAGGGATTTTACGTTTTTAGATCGTGAAGAGCTCGCGTCATAAACAACTCTACAACTCATAGTTTCATTTTGTTTAAGTATTTCTCTATGTGGCATAAAATGCAACGAATCATATCCTTCATCTGAACATTCCTCAACTATACCCTCTTTAATTTGCTCTTGTATTGCTCTTTTATACTGCTCAAAAATATCAGGATTTCTATTTAATCTATTCTTTAGATTTTCAAATCGCCTTAATGTAACTGCGAAATTATTTTCTAACTGACCCATTTCCGCTTTCCATAGCAAGCCAACAGAATATCTATTATTTTCAAATTGTATTTGCCTTTCGAAACCCTGAATTATCTCCCTTTCCTCCTTAGAAACAGTTTGGTTGTCAGTAATTCCCATCAAATCTAAACTCCACAAGGATCTTAAAGAGTTCTTCACGCAAGAAGAAAAATTTATAATCGTACTGTTTTGAGTTTCGAATTCTCCCTCCCGTGTGTAGGGGGGATCTTGTAACCCTGCCGGTACCCAACCAAAACGAGTTGAAATCGCATAAATTTCTTTCCCTATTCTGACCTTTTCACCTCTTACTATTTGCCAATAGTGATCCACCCCAATGAGAATTCCCACTGTGGTCTCCGACATCCCTGCAATATGTAACCCTAACTTGTTCATAGCCTTTAGTGTCAACCGCAAAGGGACAGTGACCTCTGCTGCCGTTATAACTTCAGTAATGAGGCAGCTAACTTTTATTTTATTTGTTTGCTTCATATCCGAAATAATTTTTCTTTTTCACTCTTATAACAAGAAAATGAGCAATGACATTGGTTACAAAAGATGCACATACGATTGTCAACAGTATTGAAACTAGCAGCTGCGGGTACATTTCTAGACATTTTTCTATTTTCAAATTTTGCCTGTTCGAAACGTGGAGACCATGCATTTGTTTTCTCTTGTGTCAAAGAACTAGCCGCTTCACGACATTCTATTTTGGTTTTAATGAAATTCAATAAATCTGTCATGCTTATGTCTTCTTTTGAATTTTTCATTCTATTAAATTCCAGAACAAATTCTTCTGGAATAGATTTTAATATAATTGGTATTAATAATTGACCAAATGATCCTTTCGTAACTCCCTGAGAATCCAGGTTTCGAACAGCAATTTCTATTTCATCGTATAAATTTCTTAAAGCTTTAACATTATTTGAATTCTTTACCGATTCTAGTTTTAACAATTTATTCATGAATTGACTAATTATAATGTCTTTTTTCCCAAATCTTTCTTTTAAAGCTTTTATGCTCTCATCATAATTCTTTTCATTTAAATCTAGTGAAGCTACGACATTATGTGCTTACCTATAAGTAATGTTTTTAAATACGCAAATTTTTCTACTTTCCTTAAACTTTCATTTTTATCTATCGTTCTTTCATAAGTATTCCAAAATTCTGTAAATTTTGTTGGGTCACCTGAATATTTTTCTAATACTAGTTTGGGAAGTTTTACTGAACTGTGAGCACTTTGCATGTTAATCCTGCTTTCATCAGGAATTTTATTGAAAGATTCTGTTCTTTCTCCTTTTCCTAACACTCGTGCTATTCTTTTCAGAGCTCGAGAACATTTTTCCTGATATTCCTCTGAGTTCGTTACATCCGTTTCTAAAGACTCTAATTCTATTAATGAATGAATTGAGTCATCAATTTCTTTTAAATTACTTTTCTTTTCTAACAATAATTCCTTCAAATCACATAATTCATCCCTGTCATCATTCGTTTCTAAATTATCTTCAACTTTCTTAATTAGCTTAGTAATTGTTCTCAGAGCAGTTCGCTTACGTTTTAATCTATCTAATTGTTCCTCCATTATTTCGTGTCAATATAAATGTACCCAAGACTGCAATTATTACTATCAAATCTTCAAATTTAAAATCAAATATTTTAAACTCTTACCTCAACCCTGGGCACAGTTTGGACGTCGCAGAACCTTCCCAGCCGATGCGCCACTAATACATCTGGTGAATTCAGTGGTAGAATGATGACGATCCTTTTTTGTCTTTTATAAGGTTTTATTGCTAGACGACACGAACATTAAACATATATGATTAAAACTTAGGTTGTATTATTAGGGCAACCACCCTTCAATTACAGGTTACAACTGTACCAAATGGTAGCTCACCTGCCACTGAGCTCCTACACATAACAAAAACAAAAGTTTCGCATTACAGAGCAGCGCCCTCTATACGACGCTTTTCAACAAACAGCTTATTAAATGAAAATTATTTTATGCCATTGGGTTTTTGAATCTTTGCTCTAACATTACGTTTTATATAATTTTTTTAAAAACCCTTGTTATATTTGTTTAGAGTAGCAATTTTGTTTTCGACTAAAACTTTAATGCAATGCTGATAATAAAAGTGTTGGTTTGTTTGTTTTATTATAACAGAATTTCAATTTTCTTTTAATTAAGGTAATTGGTTTCTTGCATCTATTATACTTGCAATGTTGTCCTGTCATTCATTTTACCATGTTACTCTTCTTATACCCCTTGCTATGTATGTATATCAGGTAAGATTTCAAATAATATGTTTAATTTTTCATTATCTGTGTTTAAATTTATTTTTATGTTATTTATTAAGTACATGACAACTTTTACTAAATGAAAATTTCAAATTGCATTTTTAGTTATTTTACTTAACCTTTTATTAATTCAGGATAAAATATTCTTATGAAATTTTTTAATATTATATAAGCATCAAAATTGTATATGCTAAAAGGAAAGGTAATTTATTATAAATCTTCGACAAGCTTTTTGTCATATTTAAAAATAACTGTGATTGAATCTATTTATCTATCCTTTTTCCATGATCTTGTTTGAAATCACCCAAAAAGCCTAAATTCATAAGTGAGCAAGTGAAAACATTCTGTATTCATCTTCAACAGAACCCCATTCCCTCTTTTTTTTAATCTTTTATTTCTTTGACAAAATTATAGAAACAGGTATAAGTGGAACAATAAATGTGTCTACTCATGTGGGGAAATCAAGCAACTATACAACTACTGTTATTGTATCTTCTCTTATTACGTTGTTCTTGTCATGAAACATAATTAACTCATCTGTTCTTTACAGTGCTATGGGTAAACAGATCCATTGCGCAAAATTATTTTTTAGTATCCATTTACTTAAAAAAAAAACTTTACAAAAGTTTTATTTCAAAGATTTTGTGTGTTAGACGAATAAAGAAAAGTAAAAATTAAAATAAAGCACCTTTCAATTTTTTTTTCCTATGATATATACACACATGAACAAGTTGCTTAAAATTAAACTGACGGCAATTAGAAGTAGGTAACTTCAGTTCTATACTGAAAAATCTAAAATTTTTAAATATATATAATGTAAATCATGTAGCCAATGCTTGCATTGGGCAAAAAATAATTTAAAATTTTACCAAATGTAGCGTTTTACTGCTAAAATCATATACAAATAAAAAGCTCATGTATAACAATACCTGTGATTTGAACAAACCATTGCCCATGGTGAACATGCTAAACAAAAAGGTTCGTTGATTTGCTGTAAAAAATTTTTCATTAAATGAGAGTAATCTCTCAGCTGCACTCCATACTTATCAATGGATGAAAAAATTAAGGAGAGGACTCATGTTTGTGTAAACACAAATTCAAAATTCATAAATTTGAAGAAACTGGTTCTCTAGATGGTGCACCAGGAAAAGTATGACATGCAACTGAGCTTACAATTTTGAAATAAGTAACAATCACCTTTGCTGAAGCATTTGCAAATCCTTCAAATGCTACTATAAGTGCCTGTCCACTCTGTAGCATGAACATTAGGCATTTTTTTGTGCATGGCTGTCACATAAAATTCTAAAGCTATACCCTTACAATATGTGTATTATGCAGCAATTGAAACCGTAAGATCATTCCGCATGTCTTGATTTTGCTTTGCATTTGCAAGTAGGTGAGTATTGGCCGTCACAAAGAATCTTTAGAACAGACGAGACTCACTTTCACTTTAACAGGCTATGAAGACACAGAACTACCACATATGGGGTTCCAGCAATATTCATGCCATGCATCAACAGCTTCTACATTTCCCATATATCACAGAATGGTGTAAATTCACTGTGAATTTCATTTTGGAGCCTTACTTTGAGCAAATAATGGTGAACTAATTTGTTGGGTGTATTATTGCAAGTGAATGATACAACAGACTCCTAAAAAACCATGTTGTGCCAGTATTAAGACAGAGACTATTTGGCTACCATATTATTCATGCAAGATGTAGACTATCTGTTACAAAATTATTAATAAATATTACTGAAGCAATGCAATATTACTCATTAAACTAAATTCTTTTTATAATTTTTTATCATAATATTTGAATTCATTTTTGTACAAGGTTCATTGTCAATGCGAGAATTAGATATAAGATGATGGATTTTAAACCAGTTGATGGAAGAATCTGTATAATATGAATTAAAATCAAACCTAAAAAAAATTAGTCTTGTACATGCCCCAATAGAAAATGAGGAGGAAACAGTGAAAGAGATGTTTTATGATTAACTGGAAAAAAGTGTAACAAATGCCCACCTAATGACATTAGATTGGTGATCGGAGATCTTAATGCAAAATAGATAGAAATAATAATGTGAACACATTTACTAGAAGAGATTGCCTGCATAATGAGTCTAATGACAATGGAAATAGGCTGTTGAATTTTGCAGTTGGGGCAGAAATGTTTATTGGGAGCACAGGTTTCGCACATAGAGATATACTTAAGAAACATAGACTCTGACCATTATTTAGTCATTTCAAAGATGAAAGGGAAAATTTCCAAATGTTTTTACCAAAAAAATGAGCAAAAAAAAAAGATATCTTAGATCCTGATACCCAGAGATAACAAATTATTGGAATAAAATCAAACTTGCGATTGTTGAAGCCAAGAAATGTTTTTTGGGAGTACAGGTTTCGCACATAGAGATATACATAAGGCTGCATATCGACACCCCAGATGGTCGAACCAATAATCAGATTGATCATGTATTGATAGGCATGAGACATAGAAGCAGTTTACTTGAAGTTAGGAGCTACAGAAGGGCAAACATAGACTCTGACCATTATTTAGTCATCTCGAATATGAAAAGGATAAATTTCCAAATGTTTTTATCAACAAAAAAAAAAGATATCCTAGATACTGATGCCCAGAGATGATGACAAATCATTGGAATAAAATCAAACTTGATTGATGAAGCTGAGAATGATAAGGATCACAGTTGGGAGAGACTTAAGTCCATTATAGTAGAAGTTTTAGTGAAATTCTTCCAATGCTTGGAAAAAGAAGTTTAAGGACTGGTGTGACTCAGAATGGTAAATAATGAATAGAAAGGAAGATCAAGCATATAGATTTATGGTACAAAAGCACTACCTTAGAGTTTCAGTGGAAGATTACAAGGATATTAAAAGACAAGAAGAAGAAAAACTATTCAAACAGAACAATAGAATCTATTAGAATTATATAAATAAAGAAGTAGAAAATTTCAAAAAACAGAAAGAATCTAGAAAGTTTTATAAAATTGTCAACTATTCTAGAAAGGAGTTTTGTGCTACATCACATACATGCCATAACAAAAATGGCGAACCGAATGGTATTAAACCTAAGCTCTTGAATATAATAGAGCCTAAACTTATTAAAGAGATTCATGCTGTGATCTTTAATATTTGGACTGCAGAAAAAATGCCCATTAAATGGGAGGATGGGTCCATATGTCCAATATTCAAGAAAGAGACAAGTTTGAATGCAGTAACTATAGAGGAATAACCCTGTTAAATACATCATATAAGGTGACATCTTGGCTAAACCATTTGGTAAATATTCCAATAAAATAATAGAAGAATATCAATGTGGATTTCAAAACTGATCAACTATACAACATTAGACAGATACTTGAAAAGACCAAAGAATATAGCATTAATACATATCACCTATTCTTAGATTTTACGATCGCTTATAACAGCATTTTTGTGATAGGGAGAAGCTGTTTGAAACAATGTTGGAGTTGGGAATACCCAAGAAATTAGAAAACCTAATAAAGATGACCCTTAGTAAAAGTAAATGTAGAATTAGAACAGCAGGAACAAGAACAACAATTGTTGAAGTGTTTTCTGTGCTTGAAGTGGCAGCAAAAAAGATGGGTTTGACTGTCAGTGAAGAAAAGGCAAAGTTTATTGCAGTCGAACTTGAATCAGGGACCACTGATAATAAATAATTATGTTTTGTAGGAGGTTCATCAATTCAAATATTTTAGGTATAATAGTAAATAACAACAATGATATTACAATTGGAAAAAATAGAATCAACATAGCTAATAAATGTTACTATTGTTTGAGAAATTGATTTAAATCCAAATTTATAAGCAGGGAAACAAAAGAAATCCATAGTTTTATATGGTAGTGAGTGCTGGACAGTGAGAAAACTGGATGAGGAAAACTTATTGAGGCTTGAACGGAAAAATATTGAGAAGAATTTTTGGAGCAGTGAAGGAAAATGGGGTCTCTTTACAATTTTGAATTACAAAAGAAGTACAGAGAACAAAATTTAATTAAAATAATTAAAGCTTCACAACTAAGATGACTTGACCACATATTCAAGTATGATAACAACACAATTGAACAAATAACATTTTTGAAACCAGAAAGCAAGAGAAGAGGCAGACTCCATACAAGATGGCTAGACAATTCAGAAAATTGCTTGTGAAACATTGGCGTAAATAGATATAAAACAATAGCAATAAATAGATCAAGATGGTTTAAACTAACTGAGACAACCTTGGTTGGAAATCGGCTGTAGTACTTAAGAAGAACATTTGAATAAATGTGAGGGGTTACTTTATTTTAATTGCTCTCCAAAAAGGTAATCTAAGTGTCCCTTTAGATCATAAAGTATCTTGATCATATGAAGTGCATGCATCTCTGATCAAAAAATACACTGAAAATATTGGTATTTAATCAGTCATTTAACTACTGTATTTTACAAGTAATAATTTCATATATATTTTATGATTGATAACCATTAGTAAAGATAAGGCTTTCTCTTCTTTTTTTCTTTTTTTTTTTCTTTCCAGATTGATGACAATAAAAAAGACAGGACATGGAAAGTTCTTAAAGTTTTAGGTACAATAGCCACTTTTGTTGCTGTTACCATTCAATTAATTTTTACTTTTCGATCAGTGACTGGTTCATGGCATTTTCTTTGGTGTACTTATGGATGCATGTAAGTTATCATTTTTATTGTAAAAAATTACATAGTATTCTAATAGCAAAACCATCCAATGAAAAATTTTATTTTTGAAAATTATAAGACAATTTTTTTATTAGGAAACTAAGAGGCAAATGTGCTTTTACAATTTTATTTTAGTTAACACTCTATTTTAACTAGTGTTAAATTAATTTACATGAAATATGCATAATTCTAGAGACTGATTCTATTCTAGAAATTTATATGATTTAAGAAACTAAAATATCAGTATATAATGTTAAAGGAAAAATAATTCTTAATATATATAATGATTTGAAATATTTTCATTTTTTAGATATTAAAGCATGAATAATCAGTTCTCTTTATTTTTCAAGAAATGTTTTATTAGACTATAATATTTTATTACAACTTTAAATTTGACGGTGGCTGTTAAATGTAATGACGGTTGTAAAGGAAAGGAAACTATGCAGAAAATTTTTTTTTCTATTTGTAGTTTTACTACTATTGTCTATGAATATGTTTAAATATAATAATGAGACAAATGCAGATTCATACTTTGTACTTTATGGTATGGTATTTACCTGCTGACTTTTACACTTTGCACATGAAATGTATGCTTTTCAGGCTTTTATTATGCTTTTACATGTGAATCATACATTTTAACACATTTTTTCAAAATTTTAGTCATCTATCAATTATTGTAAGCTTATATTTTAACCAAAGTTTTGTGAATGTTCTTTAATCATGTGATTTGTTAATCTTAGCACACATTAATTGGTTGAATCTTGAACTATTACATCAGCTCGCCACAATAATTTGATGACTGGGTTCTTTTTAAAGAACCTTTTGCATTTTTCTCTAAGCAAGTGAATAAAAAGAATTCAGTATCATGCAATATCATGGAAACTTCTTTACCAAAATGAATTAAAGAAAATCCCTTTTAAAAAAAACAGAAATAAAAATAATTACTTTTATATAATATTTTCCTCTTGAAAACTGCTTACAAATAAACTATTTTTAATATCAATGTTATTTTTTCCTCAACAGCTTTGAATATTTTTATAATTATTTTTAATTAAAATTACAATTCAAAACAGTTTTATGGTAAAATGGCTAATAGAAAATTTTTGAAATAAAAAAATATGCGTTCTTAATACAAGCAAAATAGTTCCTATTTCTACAAGAATTTCAGTTATTTCATAGTGATCATCTTACTATTATTTTTTTATTAAAAATAATTCAATTCTCAGAGATGGCTAAATTTTGTTTGTTTGTTTTTTCTAGATTATCTGTTCCTGACCTAACACCTAATATTGGGTTATTTTGGTATTTTTTTACTGAAATATTTGAACACTTCAGAGTATTTTTCTTGTGTACATTCCAATTGAATGTTTTTGTTTATACTACCCCATTAGCTGTTCGTTTAAGGTAATTATTTTAAACAATAATTGAAAGATAATAGGTTTTTTATTTCCTGAATAAAAATATCACATTTTTCAAAATTCTTTTTTATTTAGGAAGGTGATTTCAAATTTTTATACTTACCTTTTAAGAAATATTATTAAGTGTATTGCATTCTTTAAAACTAAAGTCTTCAACTGCATTATTTCAAAAACAGTGCTCGGTTGATTTTGACATTTACTTCCATGTTTATTGATATAAAGATGTTATGTCATTTCTAAAATTTACTTTCCTTCTTTGAAAACTGCCAATCCATTGCTAAATATTTAATTTATTAAATTAAAGGGTAAAGATGTTTATAATAATACTTCAAAGGTCTTCATTTTTCTTTGAATTATGTATTCAATACTATAAATAAAAAGTAATGCTTTATATATGTATCAATTTTATTTCTTAGTAAAGTTTTTTTCTCATGAATATTTTTAAATATAAACAATGGTATTTTTAAAATGTGTATCATTTTGAAACATTAGAGAATTTTGTTTTATCAGATATTTTTATATTGATTTTTAAATAAAATTTTTATAATTGATACTACTTTAATCTTAATAAAATTATTTTTTAATGCATATCGTGATAATTAAGCATTTTTTTTCTCATATTTTCTTATTCTTCTTCATTTTGAAGTGGTAATAATAACATTTCTCTTTTTGTAATATAGGAAGGAGCCTATGTTCTTTTTATTAATTCATCTCATCATTATTACTATTTTTAAATCATATCCATGCATTGGAGATGTTGCTTTTTATGTTGCTCTTCTTCCAATTTGGAGTCATTTGTTTCATTGTAAGTATATTCTTGTGAATACATTTGTTTTTTTAAAAACATTAACCTATAATGAATATTGTTAATTTTACTATTGTTTATTAGCTAATGAAGTTAAATGAATATATATATATATTCGTTTAACTTTATTATCAATAATCAAATCTTACTTTTAATACATGATTCTTTTCTATCTATTTGTAGTTATGAGGCAAAGATTTATTGTGTGTTGTGTTTTGGCCAGTTGTACACTCTTAGCACCTACTCTTTGGCATTTGTGGATATATTCTGGGAGTGCTAATGCCAATTTTTACTTTGCAATTACTTTGGCATTCAATACTGGACAAGTAAGTAAGAGAAGAATTATTTTTACATTTATGTGAATTCTAGTTTTGATGCAAGAGTAATCTAAATAAAAATTCATCAAAATTAAAAATATGAGCATAATTCCTTTAATGTACCTTTATCACTAAATTTGGATGAATAAATTAAACCATGTGTATTTCAGAAAATAATGATAGTTTTTTTTTTTTTATGATTATTCATCCTTTATTGCTTTATGAGCAAGCAAAATTGGGCATATACTGCACTTTTAGGGCCCTTATTATATTCTTGCAGAGTGATTTTTTTTCTCTATATATTTTATCTTAATGGTAAATGGAAGTATTAAATATTTGTACTTTTGTTTTGTTTAAAATTCTTTTTTAATGTACATAATCATGTAAAAATAAAATCATGACTCAATACTGTATAAAATGTACATTTTTTTTAATTCCAAAAAAAGTATGTTTGCTGTTAAAAATCAAAATTTCAAATGATTCCAAGTTTTTCTATTTTTTTTAATAAATGTATATAAAATGATTGACCCTTGGCTGAGCAATGTCAACTCAGCATTTCATCCCTTCAATGGATTGATAAATGAGTTCTAAGCTTGTGTTTGGGAACTAAATACTGGGGGGGGGGGCATCAGACTGACCATTTGACTGAAACATCTGCTCATGCACGTGAGTACCCTAGGTTACAAAAACTTAGTTGGGCACAGCCAGCCTTGTCCCTCATGGGCTGTTGCACCACTGAGTTTAGTTTTTTTGTATATAAAATTATTGAGGTTGAAAATTTTTAAAACATTTATAGTTTTAATAAATAGTAATAAAAAGATATATTAAGATTTCTTTTTTGATACAAAAACATCATTATTTATTAGTAAATTTATTTTCAAAATAAAAACAGCAATGTCTCTTGCTAAAATTTTTATTTTGAATTAAAGATTAAAGTAAGGATTATATATATAAATATATAATCCTTACACAATATATATATATATATAGTTAGAATGTTGGATGCCCTACTCATCAAATTTGCTATTTGTATTTTGTATTGTCAGTCTGCTGGTTTTCAAATAACATTGCATTAGAAGGAATGCAAAAACCAGTGGAAATGGATCTTGTAATTATTAGTTATATTTAAGTGATTATCTGAATTGAGATATTTCTTTCCTTCTCTATTTACATAATACTACAGGGAATTTGTATGTTTATTTCCATTTAATAAGCATCAATTTCTATTATTCCATGTAACTGTTAGGGCTGCTTCAACTCTATCATCATTCAGAAAACAAAACAAGCTTATGTTAACTTTATCATGATGTCTCTTAATGGGTTATAGAAAAAATAACACTGCATTAATCTGGGAAAATTGTGAAAAAATTAATTTGCCTCTTTGGTTTTTAAAAAAAGCATCTAGCCTGTAACTTTTGTTAAATAGATGTTTGTTTAATATGAATATATGTACTTACGTAATTGTATAAAAATTTAGAAAATATGTTATGACAGTGTGGCTGTTTTTTTAAGGAAGTGTTATACACTCATGTCCATAAATTAAGGATAATGAAGTTCAGGCAAAGAAAGAGACAGAAGCAAAACAAATTTGACTTATTTGTAAAGTCTATTTATTAAACAAAAGGTAAAGAGCAAAAAAGATGCTATATGTTTGACATAATTAATAAAAATTGCAATTTTTACTCCCTGGAGCAAATTCTAAAAAAGAACCTATTTGCGAAAAGCAGTATAACATGGTTAGTATGATGGTTAATACTGAGTATGTCTCCCAGACGATGCAATACAGGCCTTACAACGCCTACGCATGCTGAGTATCAAATTATCAATCTGATCTTGAGGAATATTACACCACTCATCAAGCAATGCCCTCCGAAGTTCGGTAGACAGGTGGGAGGGGGTTGACGGGCTGCAATTCGTCGGCCAAGCATATCCCACTCATGCTCTATTGGATTCAAACCCGGTGAGTATGCTGGCCAATCCATACGGGTGATATCCTCCGATTGAAGGCATTCATCTAGAATGTTTGCATGGTGAGGACGGGCGTTGTCATCCATAAATAGAAATTCAGCACCCATGGTGCCCCGAAACAAATGTACATGTTGTTCCAGAATGACATCCCGATAGACGTGGCCTGTCATTGTTACACTCTGAACATGCAGGTCAGTTCTGGAACCAAGAATAATTCCTCCCCAAACGAGCCATCCTGCACCACCTTAACGGTGTCGCTCAATTGTGTTCTCTTGGTGGTAACGGGTACCTGGCGCTCTCCATATGAAAGTCCGGCGAGAATCAGACTGCAAACTAAACCTGGACTCGTCGGAAAACATCGCACAAGACCACTGTTGCGGTGTCCACAATCCATGCTCTCTACTCCAGGTTAATCGCATGCGACAGTGAGTTGCGGTAAGGGCAACACATCTGACAGGCCTACGAGCATATAGACCAATGTGCCCTAAGCATCTGTACACGGTCTGCCTTGAAACTGTCGTACTGGTAGCTGAAGAGAGCTGACGAGACAGGTCTGATGCTGTGCTCCGTCTGTTTCTTTTGGCAAATACCGGTCCTCATTCGGCATTGTAACTCGGGGGCGACCTGTGCTATAACATCTACTCACATTACCATCATCTTGGAATCATTGCCAAAGCCTGGAGATGACACTCTGGGCAATTCCAAGTTCCTCAGATACTTCCAGCTGGGTACGTACACATTCCAGTTGTCCGATAATTCTACCACGTAAAAAATCATCCAAATGTTTCCTTTGTGCCATAACTATGCGGTTATTGCACTGAAAGGCTTTTAAAGCGCTTGTGAACAATTTTACTTCTTTGCCACCATTCCTTATATACCCCTCTCTTATACTCTCGTCATTGTGACGTTCTATCTGTGCCATCTGGTGGTTTCCTGTAATTTTTCATATTCTTCTTCAAGATGTGTGTGATAGTTCTACAGGTGAAATTTTTATTTTAGAGTTCAATTTCTGTGTGATTCTGAATTATCCTTAATTTATGGACATGAGTGTATTTTTGTAGCTGTTGATAAAACTGAAAAAATAGGTACTTTTCTTTTAATTTCCTTCATCTTGTCAATTTGGCAGGTTTCTTAGTTATAAAAATTCTTGTTATTTGTTTCATAGCAACAAAATAGAAACATATGTTTCATTACAATTACAAATGAAACGTAACCTGAAATGGATACGAACACACTAAATGGGAAGCATAAATTAACAAACATCCACACGTATGGTGTAAAGCATTTTAGACTAGGGATACATGTGACATAGCATGAACTATATTAAGTAATAATCTAAGTGTTGATGGGTAATGCCTCTTTGGTATTTATTGCACCATTTATCATTGCCCACAAACATCTGATAGATTGGAATGTTATAACCCATATTTGGGTCAGTAATATTAAATGATTTATTTTCTGTGAAGTTTTCATATCCTACAGCTTTTAAATCAGACAGTTTGTAATCATTCCAACAGTCCAAGAATATCATTATTCCATTAGCTGTATTATTATCAATGGCACCCATAAGATATCTGAAATAGTCACTAGAATGCCCTCAACACAATCTTATGAAGACTCATTATGTGAATAATACATAACCTATGTTGTGTTTCTTTTTTTGTGAACTTGTTTTAGTTGATTTTGACAATTCTTTCAGTACCACCAATTTTATGAGACAACAAAGAATTACATTAAACTTTTCATAAATAATTATTCCAGTACACTCTATTATATTTTTTTTATTTCATTGAATCTGTTATTCACAAAAATCAGTGGAATTCAGCTGTTTACGTCATAAATAAATTGCACTGTGGAAACAATTGAAAAACATGAGTCCACAGATCCCTTTCTGGATACCTTTCTGCATAATCAAAAATAACAGAACCATTTAGGCTGTGGCAAGTATTTCATTTTCATTGAGGGTCATTCTTCTATGGGTAAAAACTGCTTCTTGTTCATTGTTTGATAAATCCATTTTGGCAAAATACAAAAAGTAAATAAATAAACACATAAAGCATAAAAGTTGAATGAAATAAATTATGCTGGAAAGGTTATTAACCAGTAATTTGGTTCCCAGATGGTTCTGTCATTGGGTCTTGACACATTTTAGTTTCCTTTCAAAGGTGCCTGATCACCTAGGGTCAGGTGTCTAATAAAAAAGCAACAAATAATGAGAAATTTAATTTCATGGGATATATTTGTTTTTCCTTTGCTGCTATTTTTAACTGTTTTAGGGACATTAAGATTTGATGATAAAAGCTTACATTACATCAAAAAATTGGTTTATGTCTGACTTAATTTCAGTAGTAGGAAAGATGTTCTGAAATTTAGTAAAGAAAAAGATTTTTTCAAACAGATGTTCACATTTGATAAATATTACTTTTTGTATAAAATGGCATAAGACCTTTTATATTTAAGTCAAATTATTTTAAAATATTGCTATTTTATTATTAAAAAGTTTATTATTTTATTCTATTTTCTTGATAAATAACCTTATTCTTAATTCCATGTAAGAATCACTCTATAATTGTCTTTTGTTTTCTGTTTTAGGTTTTTCTACTAACTGATATTCTATCTGCTTACATTAAAAGAGAATACTATCTTGAAAATGGAGTTAAGTATAACGAAGATGGAACATTAGTATTAATGAGATTACAATAAGATTGTATTAAACAGTTTTTATTTGATTTGGAAATTTTTGTTACTTAAGATGTGGTGATTATGAATCAAATAAAAAATTATTTATCTGAAAGGATTCACTTTTACAAAATAATTTCTGTAAGTTATATTTTGTTATGTATGTATTATTTATAAATGAAATGTGTTTTTATTGGAAAAGTTTCTGAAATGCATTTTTATTATTGTATTTTTATTTGTATATTAAACATTGTGTGATCAAAAAAAAAAGTATTCTTTAATAAAACTGAAATTCAAGAATGTATATTTTTGCTTCTTAAGTTTATATTTTATAGAAATTTTATCATCACCAATGTTCCATTTTTTCTAACCTACTTAATTTTAATAATAAATCAACTAATAAAATAAGCATAACTTTCCTCAAGTCAGATATGAATTGTACATCTCTTAAATATACTTTTACATACATCAAAAACATTACATCTGCAAGCATATTTTGTGGGTGGCAGGAGTATTATTATAAATTATGCATTGTAATCAAACAAAATGTTTACAAAAAAATAACAGCTTAATTTTCTTTAAAAAAAAGAGGGGTTAAGAAAATTAACTATATGAGATCCTAAGGCTAATTTTTATAAGTGTTTTATCTTTTAAATAAATGTTATTTTGTTTTTTTTAAATGCTCAATGAATGACACAATCAAGCAGCACAAGTAACTAACACATTTAATATGTACAACTAAACAAAGGGAAAATAAAATATTGCAATCTAGTTAAATGTTTACATCAGATTTCTTATGCAAATAATATAATAACAACAAATATTATTCAGTTTTAATTATATTATCAATTAAATAATACTATTGGAATCAATATCATGCAAATCTACTTTAAGCACCACTGTGTACTTTGAAAGATATGCGATAAAATTTATAATATGCAGTTTAAAAAATATCATTCTCATGAGATATTTGAAGGAATGTATTTGTCCCAGATTTTTGTGGCTGTGGTCGCCTAATGGTCAAGATCACGTAGTCTTGGCTGGCATGTCATTAATTCAAGCCGTGTGCCTATGAAGACCTGCTGTGAAGAGGGGCCATTGCTTTTTAATTATGTTGAGGCTCAAACACCCTCTTGTTGGTGTGGTGTGGAAGTTAGGAGAGGAGAATACCAGCTCAGATGTCATCCTCATCACTTGACCATGGTTCAAAATTACAAAGTTCATTGCCAATAGCCCTTTCTCAGATTTATAGTATCACATTAATATAACTCTCTCTCTGTCTCAGATTAATCATGATTCATCAGAGAAAATAATGATCAGTCTCTATCATTTTTAAGCATCTATTGTAACCTGAAATTTCAACCCTAAATTGTGAGTTGTTAGTACTCATAAAATGCAGGTGATTTTTTGTTAAGTTTATGGTGGGTAAAGCCTGTGAAACTCGTTCTATTGCAAAACAAGTATTATTGCTGTGATAATCTTTTCACATCTTGTTGATATTTTCTCTATATATTTTGGTTTATTATAATAGAAGGATTTGGAATCTTCCGTTTCATTCACTATTTGTTTTTAAAATTATAAATATTTGCATAACCATCTTTTTTTTGTTTGAAAACGCCTTTCATAAATGAATCTTTGACTAACATCTTTGCATTTAAATACTATATGTCTGCAAATGCATTTACTCACTGTAATTGTTTTGAGTCCTTCAAATAGTCAGTCATGCTATTGTGTAAAAGTTACTTATATTACATAACAGATTTAGTGAACCTGTTTTATTAGTAATAATTAATGAAGGTCTTTATTGTTCAGCTTTGAAGTGTAGTAAGTGTTTTATTAAATGTCTCTCTAATTTTATAAAAATATTTCAATTTGCATTCTAGTTTAATTTTATAGTACATATTGTTTCATTTTATTAATCATGATGCAGAGATTTATTTATTGTTGTTCAGTCTATTGAAATATTTAACTCAAATTACACCATTTAGAAATATTTAATTTAGAATGTCTATATATACACTGGTGTCCAAAAGTTAAGCATAAATCGTAAAATGCGAAAAACATGGAGTAAATATTCGTAAAATTATTTCAAATTTCTTGCGGATATTAATTGGGTGAAGTAGAAACATTGGGTTTATGCAAAACTTTTCAGTCGACTGGGTCCTGCGCGAAACACCGGCGCATGTCGGAACGCGGAGAAACCGATTCACGCAGCATAGGCAGTTCAGACAAGTTTCGTGCAACTGTTGTGCGAAGGAACGTTGTTAACCATCAAACAAGGTGAATGATGTCACAAAGACGCCAGTTGGACATGTTTACGAAAGGAAGAATCGTTGGGATGCTGGAATCCTCACGATTACAAACCAAAGTGTCTCGAATTCTGAATATGGACCAGTCTGTGATCTCAAGACTGTGGCAGAGGTTTCAAAGAAAGGGAGATGTTACCCGACAACCAGTATCAGGTCGACCAAGAGTCATAACCCCTCGCCAAGATCGATATCTGGTAATAAGTGCGCGACGTCAGAGGGGCAGTACTGCCAGAGCACTGGGTTCGGCGCTCACAGTCGCCACAGGAATACGAATTTCCGAGACAAACTGTTTACAGGAGACTCAATCATGCTGGCCTGTATGCCAGAAGACCAGCAGTTTGCATTTCCCTCACGTCTGTGCATAAACGCGCTCGTTTTAAATGGAGTTTGAAACATCAACATTGGAGTATGGGAGAGTGGGCCAATGTGATGTTCAGTGACGAGTCCCAGTTTAGTCTGAGTAGTGATTCTCGGCGGGTAACGATATGGAGAGAACGTTTAACACGTTTTGAACCAAGAAACATAACGGAAAGACATCATTTTCCATCAAGGGGAGTAATGGTATGGGCAGGCATCGTGATGGACGGCCGCACAGACCTCCATTTCTTTGACACGGGGTCTGTGACTGCTCAAAGATACAGAGACGAAGTTCTTGAGCCTTATGTTCGCTTGTTTCGAGGTGCTGTCGGTCCTGACTTCATATTCATGGATGATAATGCGCCATGTCACCGAGCGGTGCTGATTGATGACTTCCTTGAAACGGAAAACACATCCAGCGCATGTCGTGGCCTGCGAACTCCCCTGATTTAAATCCTATCAAGCATGTATGGGATAAGCTCGGGAGACAAATTGCAGCCCTTTCTCACCCACCAAGCTCCGTTACAGAACTGAAGAGAGCTCTCCAAGAAGCTTGGAACCGTTTGAGCCCTCAACTCATTCATCATCTCATAGCAAGTATGGTAAATCGCTGTGCAGGATGCCTGGCTGTCAGAGGTGACCACACGCCTTATTATACTGCAGCATCAGTATTTTATTTAATGTTTTCGTTCATTTTTTCTTTAAAGTGTGAATCCTTGCTATGCTCAGTTTTCTTTCAAACTGCTACTTTGGATAATAAAATTAATTATCATTCTTTTGATTTGCTTCTGATGCGGCGCTGACTAATTTTACTTTAAACTAACATCTAACAACTACCCAGGTTCGCTTATTTAACTTGATCCGCATCATGATAGTGGCTAGTACTAATTAAATATTTGGAGACAACGCAACTAAAGACATTACTCGGATTAAATTTAAATTAAGTTTGTTTATTACAAATTGAACACATTGCGAAAGTAAGATTAACCAATATTAACAAGCAATTAAAATTTCACTTATCTGAAACGGAAGCGAGGTGATGGGAGGCTGGCATGGTCCCGAACGGTGCACGAAGTTTCCTAAAATCTGGGGATCAAATTGTCATTATAGAAAGTGAAAAAATCTGCTGAAAATTGTCTCAGCGCCTGTTTTTAAGTGAGGGCATATTACCCCTTTTTGCATCCGCATGCCCTTCGGTCTCGCCTAGTCATTGGTCAGAGACCAAGAGCGCAAAGAGAGATGATGTTAAGATTCTCCCGAAATTTATGAGTCCATTCAACTTGCATGACCGTTGAAAACTCAGTGACAGCCTGCGTTGGGAATCTAACAACATCCTGTAAACAGGGGGAATACACAAATTACATGTGTATTGGGGGCCATCTTCAAAACCGATCAGCCTCCCATCACTCCTCCCCCCCCCTTTCAGACTCACAAACATCTGGAAAGAGAGAGAAAAAATTAACACATATTTTGCAGTAGAAACACAATACTGAAATGGGAGTGATTAAACAACAATAGTAATAGTCCAACAGCGAGCCGGAAATGGATCATCTTGACGAGACGAAAGATCTTAGAATCACAACTGCAGGGGAGGAAGAATAAACTGGAGAGGGGATTCCTTGATCCTGACGATTGAGCTCTTTAGTGCCAAGTGCAGTAGGAAAGGCGGAAGTCCCCCTTTCTGTTGTGAAGGTGAAGAAACATTTGACGACAACTATGTCCTGCCGTTTGTCGAATTGAAAAGGGGTGGAAGACACCATGCTGGAAGAATGTACCCGCCGTAATGGGTAGCATGTTGTCGAATTCTCTTATTGACGCCGCGAGCATTGTAGAACCTTGAAACGTTTGTCCCCTCCGATCCCTCGTGTAGAGGTCGTAAATCTTGACAGCTCCAGAACCCGATGAATGTGGCTGGCCTGTCATCCTGACGCCATGGCGAAGGGGAAAAATCTCATTTCCTGTGGTCCGTGAGTTGCATCCTAGCTCGACCTGAATGGGAAAAAAATACTCCCAAAAGAGATTAGAATAAGTGCGGAAGTGTTCCACACACTCAACACGTGAACTCATTATCCTATCACTTCCTTATTTTATAACCATTTTACAGTCGCATATCACGTTTCCCGCCATTCTGATTTACAGTTCCTTCTTTATTCACATAATTATCAATTATGCTTAATTTCTGGACACCAGTGTATATACATCATCAGTCAACACAGAAAATATGTTTATGACTTAGGCCATTTTGTGACTTGATTAGGAAACCCATATGTATTTGCAACTCAAAAGTAGAAATTTTTACTTTGTAGTAATTTGAATTAACTGTATTTTGAAGAAAGAAATTCTTATCCAATACAATTTTTTTCATTTGAACCTGTATGAAAAAGTATGTATGATGTAAATGTTATACTTTATAAATTGATAAAAGAAATTTTTTAAAAAAATTAACTATATTTCTCTCTCCCTAAATTAAGCAAATATATAGTAATTTTTGTGCAATGAATCCAATTAATTTCATTATTTTTACTGTGTAGGTTTTTTCAAATAAGTTGCTGTCAGTGGAGAGATTACATGCATTGCATTTTTAAAAGTATTATCAAACTTCATCTCTGATAGTTGTCCACTGCTGAACTGAACAAAGTATATGTACTTAATTAAAACAAGCAAATGCAGTATGAATCATCAGGACTGTTAAAAGCATTAAATTATGTTAATAATTAAAAACAGGCTTGTGTTGGTAATTGATACTAAACATACAACGTCTTTATTTTAATAAAATGCTCTAAAACAAAACAAAAATACATAAACGGTTTATTGCTCTAACTTTGTAGCTGTATCACACATTTTATAACCTAATACTATTCATTTGTGTAATTTCATTGACATATTGAATCATTTTGATTTTTAAGATGAGATTATTGATACAAATCTTCAATATAATAAATGCTATAATAGCTTTTTGTAGATAAATCATATCTATATTTTAAAACAGAAATCCTCTTCGGTTGAGTTCTGATTTCTTATCCATTTGCAACTCGATTTTATAAAAGTATTCTTATATCTGAAATTTCAAGAAACATGACAGCATTTCAATCATCTATACACATATATATTAATTTAAAATAAAATTTATATTGCTCAATGCAAAATTTGAAAAGTATTTTTAGTACTTATCAAGCTACCATGATGTATGGATGGAAACAAATTTTAATTGCTACATTTCACATCTATTAAATTAAACTCAGTGGCGCAACAGCTCATGAGGGTCAAGGCCTGTGCCAATCTCAATTTTTATGACCTTGGGCACTGAGGGGCATGAGCAGATGCTCCTGTCAGGGGGTCAGTCTGAACCGAAACCTCCAGCATTTAGTTCCCAAGCAAGCTTGGTACTCATTTATCGACTCACTGAAGGGATGAAAGGCTGAGTTGACCTTCCCCAGCTTGGGCTTTGAACCCTGGACTGAGGTGTGGAAATGCATTACACTACCTCTCAGCCACTGGACTGTTCACATCTATTAACTTTCTTCAAAATTTGTGATGCATCCTTAATTTATGAAGTTAATATACACTGCTGGCCACCGTAAATGCAACACCAAGAAAGACAAAAGATAGCACAACAAAATTTATTTTATAGATAACATGTTGACCAAGTATCAAATGATTAAATTTATAGACTTCTGTGAAGTGTGGTTCCTGCCAGAATCAGTAGCCGCCATTGTTGGAGATCACCGCTGCCACACGCCTCGGCATTGATTCAAAGAGACTTTGGATGTGTTCTTGGGGTACAGCAGACCAAGCAGCTTCCACACGTTGCCAAAGTTGATCTGGTGTGGCAGCTGGGGGTATAATCTGGGTCAATCGTTGAGCAACCATGGACCACATGTTTTCTATCGGTGAAAGATCCGGAGAGCGAGCCGGCCAAGGAAGCAATTCAATCTGGTGATTGACGAAGAACCTTTGGAAAATGCATGCCACGTGTGGTCGCGCTTTACCCTTTTGAAATATAGCTGTGGCCAAGCCCTGAAGGTAAGGAAGAACAACTGGCTCCAACACCTCGGAGATGTAGCGCTGGCTGTTTAAAGTACCGGCAATGCGTACTAGAGGAGTGTGAGAGTGATATCGAATACCACCCCATACCATAATACCCGGTGCAGGACCAGTGTGGCGGTGCATAACGCAGCTGTTCAGCATCCTCTCTCCACGGTGTCTCCAGACTCGAATCCGACCATCGTAGTGTTGCAGACAGATGCATAACTCGTCAAAAAAGACAACTTCATTCCATTCTGCCGCCCACATCCTTCTTTCATCGCACCATTGGCGGCGGAGACGTCTGTGGTTCTGTTGAAACTTACCGTAGAGTGAGTTGAAATATTTGTGCAGCGGCGCTGCAATCGCTTGTTTTACAAATGTACAACTTTGGTTAAGTCCTGCTTCTCGCTTGGTTGTAAATAAACGCTGTTGCGTGTTGCTCTCAGTTGTTTCGTTATTTGAATCGCCTCTTCTTTCTGAAAGGTAAGAGCTTTTATTTTTCTATTTGTACGAGTTGAAAAAGAACATACGAATCATATATGATTTTGAAATATTTGCGAATTTGAACATTTTTTGGTGCCGAACCCCGGGATCAGCCTTTAGATAAAATTGAGAACTGTATATTGTCTATTTAAAATTTTACGAACTGTTGTACAACACTGTCTATTTGAATTTGAAAATTGAACTTTATCCGAAATGGATATAGAGGCTCTTAAAAGAATTCGAGCACCTGTCAGTAGGGCGGCAACAGAAATAATGAACGCGATAAAAACTAAATTAGAGAGGGAAAGTAAATCAAACGATTTAAATGAAGAACTTTTAGCAAAATTGATAGATAAAGAAAAACAGCTTGATAATTTCGACAAAGAGATAACAATTCTAACGAAAATTGATGACTTAGAAAAAGAAATAGAGAAGCAACAAGAATATCGCGATACCATAATAACTTGTAAAGTTAGCGTCAATAAAATACTAAACAAAAAGGAAACGGAGTCGAGAAACGCACTTAATGCAAGTTCTAGAAGCGAACAACAATATTCAAGTTTAAAACTTCCTCATTTACAAATCCCACAATTTGATGGAAATATTTTAAAATTTAGTGATTTCTATTCCCAATTCGAAGCAGCATTCAATATAACTCAATTCACAATAACTCAAATTTGAGTGATGTTGAGAAATTTAATTATTTAAAATCTTACTTAACTCATGAAGCAGAAATAGCAATTAAAGGTTTAACTTTAAGTGCAAATAACTACGCAATCGCATTAAACATAATTAAAGAGCAATTTGGCAGAAAAGATACAATTATCGATTCACATATATCCAAATTAT
The DNA here is from genome assembly GCA_019973975.1 of Trichonephila clavata. Lineage (NCBI taxonomy): Eukaryota > Metazoa > Arthropoda > Arachnida > Araneae > Nephilidae > Trichonephila > Trichonephila clavata. Next base: position 25,782 of record BMAO01038502.1, read on the forward strand.
TGCATTTAAATCCTGTGAGAAAATCATATGATGTTACAAATTTGCGAAAACTTTATTCCGAATGCGAAATCCATATTCGAGGATTAGAAAACAATGGCGTGAATGCGAACACCTACAGCTCCTTGCTGTATCCAATAATTTTAAAATCAATTCCTCGAGATTTGCCATTAGAGTTTGCACGAAAATCATATGGTCAAACGGAAAACATTATTTCTGATTTATTAAACTTTCTAAAAATAGAAATTCAATGTCGCGAAAAAAATGAGCATTTAACGAAAGAATTTAATTCGTATGAATCCTATCCCGGAAAGGAAACTAGAAATTATTCTAATGAAAAACCTAATCATAAATACAGTAAATTTAATAAAGTAAATTCAACGTATGGTAAAAATAAAAATAGTTATGTCCCTACAGCTTCTGCGTTTGTGGTAAATGTAAATAAATGTGTATTTTGCTTAGAAACTGATAATAAAAATGACCACAGTTCGGAATTCTTAAAGATGCGAATATGAATTTACGAAAATTTAAAACTAATTCGCAAGAATTAAGAAAATTATGGAATGAAAACGGTATAGGTGACGTAGGTAAATCGGGTGAGCATCCATTAAAGGTTTTAGGAATTATCTGGAATTTAGATAATGATACATTTAAATTAGATGTTCAACCATTGCTCGATTTAATTAAGAATTTAAAGAATTCTAAACGTTGTGTTCTGCAAACAGCAGAAAAAATCTTTGATCCGATAGGTTTTGTTTCCCCATTTGTTCTAATAATAAAAAGCTTAATGCAAGAAATTTGGGAATACGGTCTCGGATGGGACGAGGAATTACACACCGAATTAAGGAAAAATGGGAAACTTGGTGCGCTCAGGACCAAGACTTGGCATTCTAAAGAAAGTATTTTTCATATCCTTTAGATCAGGGAAAAGATTTGCAATTACACATATTTTGTGATGCATGTCCCAGAGCATTTGGAGCGGTGGCATATTTTCGCTATGTAACTGATAATGACGAGATTTTAACGAGATTTATAACAGCTAAAAGTCGAGTTTCTCCTCTCAAAAAATTAACTCTCCCGCGATTGGAACTTTTGGGAGCAGTTTTAGCCTCGAGACTTTTGAAATATTTAAAAACCAATTTTAAATTTCCTGTTTCGAAAATTTTCCTTTGGAGTGATTCTTCTATTACTTTCCATTGGATTAAGGGAAAAGCCTCAAAATATAAACAATTTGTTTCGAATAGGGTAATAGAAATCCAATCAAATTCCGATCCATCTGATTGGCATCATTTGCAATGGGAGCGAGAATCCAGCGGATTATGTTTCCCGTGGAGCGAATCTCGAGACGATTATAAACAGCTAAATTTGGATGCATGGTCCTCAATGGCTTCGCACGAAAGAAAACAACTGGCCGAAAAATTTGAATTGTGACTTTTCTTCAACCGACACATGCGAACATGGAGAACAAGTGTTTATTCGCATGTGAAAGTGAATTAAACACAACTGCCATAATTAATTTAACTAAATATAGCAAGCAGCCTGCAGAATCTCTTGCGTGTTACTGGTTGGGTGCTTCGTTTTGTGTATAACATTCAAAATAGATTAAATAAACGATGCAACGAATTAATGGCCGAAGAAATCGATGGTGCCGAAAAATCTTGGATTAGATTTGTTCAGAAAGATGCTTTTACCGAAGAAGTTAATTGTTTACTTAAAAGTAGATCACACACACTATTCATTACTTCGTAAATTTAATAGTGCGAGACTCACACAACAAAGATTTTCACGGAGGAATTAGAGAAACTGTTCTAGAAATTAGAGAGCGATTCTTGCTCATTAAAGTGAGGCAGACTATGAAAAACATTTTAAAAAAATGTGTGCTGTGTAAAAGATTCAACTCGACTTCAGGTGTTCAAGTTACTGCACCGTTACCAGCTGTTCGTGTAGAGCAGGGGTGGCCAACCCGCGGCACGCGTGCCACATTGTGGCACGCGGGAGTCGTAACTGTGGCACGCGAAGATTTATTGAAAAATTACAAAAAAAATTTGAAAATATTACTGAATTAATAAAATTACAATAGAAAATTATCATGAAGAGAATATGGAAAAAACAGAATTTTGAGAGTGAGATTTTAAAGGTTCTAAGCAATTTTTTTTTCTTTTCTTCAGTATAGCGCCAAAAATGAGATTATGCTCCAAAACTTACTATTCTACAGTATTGTAACGTTCCGAGAAAAGTGTTAATTTTTAACACTTCGAATTTCTATTCGAATTTCAGCTTCCCCTTGCAGTGCTGAAGTTGGATGTTTATAGCTATTGGCTGTCAACGTGATGTCAGATAAAACGGTTTTTCCGAAGGTATTGACTATTTACGATTTCTGTAATGTCAAGAAGTAATTATCCAATATATTAGGAGAGCAGTTGTTGATACGGTAGAAGTAATTCTATCTGCACAAAGTAACTGCTTTAAAAAGCAGAGGGAGGGAGAACTTGCATCCATGACTAATTGGAATGCTGGATTCGGAGCCTAGAAAATTTGTAGCGTAATATCGTCAAATTGTTTCTAGCTATCAGACTCAGTTGATTTGAAACTCTGTGTAGCAAGACGTTAAGCTTTTTTCCTTTTTTGTAAAATTGTTTTTAGATTTTAGCGTTGAGTGTAGTTGTTTAGAATTTTTTTTATTTTCAATATATTTATGAGTAAACCTTCAACATTGAAAAGAAATTATGAAGAGGATACTGCAGCACATGATTTTAAAATTGTCTGGGAAGAACAATACTTGTTTACACATCAAAATGCTTCCACGCCTGTTTGATATGTGGAATTTGTATAGCAGTTCCAAAAAATTTAACTTGGACCATCAGTTCAAACAACTGCATAGTGATTTCAAAAGCAAATATCCTGTTAAATCAAATTTGCGAACGGAATTTATCAATGAAAAAAAGAAATTTACAGCCTGCTAGCAATCTTTGTTCCAGAAAAGAAATGACGAAATGGAAACCATGGTGAAGGCTTCTTAAGAACTTTCCTTGTTGTTAGCCCGCAAGAAAAAACCATATTCTGACGGAGAGGAGATAAAAAAAGTGGCCTTTTAATTTTTGCCAAAAATGTCGGTGATCTAAATGTCAAAAATATCGTTGATAAAATAGCTTTGTCAAGAAATACCGTCATGCGTTGTACAAATGTCATGGGCAAGGATGTTGGAACGCAAATTGTCTCTGGATTTCAAAATTTCAAATATTTTTCATTAAATTTGGATGAAAGCTGTGATATCACAAACAATGCGCAGTTAAGCATCTTTGTGCGTTCCACGAACAATAACTTTGATACTGTGGAAGAACTTCTTGATTTGCGTCAACTAGTTTTAATTACAGGTGAAGACTTTTTTAAGGAACTTAAAAATGTAATTGAAGTTAACAAAGTAGAATGGACAAAATTAGACAATTTGCACAGATGGAGCGCCTTGCATAGTTTGCAGAATAAAAGGTTTTGTTTCTTTGGTTGAAAATTATTTGGGAAGAAAAGTTTTCGAATATCATTGTATTATTCACCAAGAAGCTCTTTGTGCCAAAGACTTAAAATTGTCTTTCGTTGTTGATTCCGTGGTGCGCTGTATTAACAAAATACGAGTTCGTGCTCTGAATCGACAAAGATTTCATACGCTCTTCCGCGAAGAAACGGAAGGAAAGGGCGAGTTACTCCTTCATTGTAGTGTGCGCTGGCTTTCCAAAGGAAGTTCACTTGCGAGATTTTGGAGTTTGTGGGAATGTGTTTTTGAATTTCTGGAAGAAAACGATGAACTGTTCAGTGAATGCTCGCTCATCAGCAGTGTAAATTGGCTGTGAGATTTAGCTTTTCTTACCGATATAATAGAACATTTAAACAATTTAAATTTAAGATTACAGGGAAAAAATTGTATTTTCTACCCTAGTTGGTCATGTATTTTCTTTTGTGAAAAAACTTTTGCTTTTTTTGTCTGGATTTTGAAGAGAAAAAATTAAGTCATTTCCCATTCGTGCAGGAATTATCTGCCAAAGTTAGTAATGTTCCAAACTATGATAGATTTAAAAATTTAATATCTATTTTGCAGGATTCTTTCATTCCCAGGTTTGAAGATTTTAAAGATGATAAAAAAATACTTAACTTTTTATTTATCCTTTTTCGATTTCTCTTCAAGACATTAATTGTTACCCACCTCAGGTACAAATTGAAATTAGTGACCTTCAGCACCATATTACTCTGAAAAGCAAATATAAGGAAATTATTTTAACCGCAAATGATCCGAATAGCCTCGAATTTTGGAAATTTGTTCCACCAAGAAATTTTCCAAATTTACATGATTTAGCTGTTAGATATTGTTGTAGGTTTGGATCAACATACGTTTGTGAAGAAATGTTTTCTGTTATGAACGTAATTAAATCACAATACCACTCAAAATTAAGTGATATGCACCTAAAACTCCTAATTTTGCTAGCATCTTCACGAACTAATCCAAATGCAGATAATTTAGTAAAATAAATTAAATGTAAAAAAACTTTTTTAAGAACAAGCTTTTATTTAAACGCGCTAAAAAGAATAAAATAAACTTTTCCTTTAAAACTTTTTTTACAATCAACTTATAACATCATTACACAATTTATATGATATAAAAGCTTGTCGCAATATTTAAGTACTCATATTTACTTAGTTTGAATTTTTAAAAACCAAAATCAATCAGGTCAAGTTATTTATTTTACTTGTTTATCTACACAGGTATATCTCGCGACAAGCTTTTATATCATATAAATTGTGTAATGACGTTATAAGTTGATAGTAAAAAAAGTTTTAAAGGAAAAGTTTATTTTATTCTTTTTAGCGCGTTTAAATAAAAGCTTGTTCTTAAAAAAGTTTTTTTACATTTAATTTATTTTTTACTTTTTAGTTATCGCTGGACAGGTTTCTCAGCCTGTTCAACTCATTGAACGCTGGTTCGCCATCCCTGGTTTAGCTGAATTAATTCTCGCAAAATGGTATTAGACTAAAAACACAATTTTTTTAAATCCTTAATTTTTAAGCAATTTTTTCAATCTTCGTGCAGATTTTGGGTAACATTGTTCTACACACGAAAAAAAAAGGTTTAGTGAGATTATCTTCATAAATGACAAAGTTATTAAATGTTTAATTAAAATTTTGACTATTTTTGAAAAAACTTTAAGAATATATTATTTATTTGAAATATTTTGAAGATAAGGGATATATTACTCTAACATATTAGAAGAAAATTTTAGTTGTTTATTAAAAAACTTCAAAAGGCATTTAAATATTTGTATTAATCAATAAAATGCTTAAGACTCAAAACGCATTTTGTAATCAAAAAAGAAAGTTTTATCAAATAATGATAATTTTTTGCTGCACATTGAATATCTTCTACGTAAGAATCTATTTTTTTTAATTGCTCAGATCATCTTTAGAAACTTGATTTTGAAAAAATCAATAATTAAATTCAAATAAAATTAACAGATTCTATTTGTAATTAAATTTAAGGACACATGTCTTAGTGTGTGTTTAGATTACTGGTGATAAAATGAGGTATATTTAAATTACTTGTAGGCTTAAAATTAGAAAATTTCTTTAAAAAATTCCTTCATTTTATTATAAAATTATTTTTTTTAATCGAAAATATATTGCATTTCTAGATAATATTTTTCTCTTATTGTTTTCCTAGCGGATTCCTTTTGATGGGTAAGATACATAAAAAAATGATCTTTCCGATTCTGTAATTATTTTTTGTCTGAGTTTCATAGATTAAAGTTAGATAAATTATTTAAAGAATTTCTTCAATACTCCATCTCAGTTTAACTTGGCAGCGTTGAGAAAGGTATACAATGTACCAATCTACTTGAAAAATAGCTCTACTTTTTTGTCTTGAATTTAAATCCAAGAAAATAGATAGAAATTTGTAAAAAAATTGCATACGTTGTAGAAATTAGATTATTTTTACGTTGTAGAAATGTAATTATTTTTTAGACAAATTTAATTAATACTGTCAATAGCGCAACGTTATGAAATTCCAGTTTGGCTGAAAACCGATTTTCGACGCCAACTTTTGTCATTGTTGTAACAATAAAATTATTACAACAATGCAGATATATCCAAGTTGGCGCCCAAAACTAGTTTAACGTTTTTAATTAATATCTTTTTAATTAATTGCAATATCGGAATATAAATGGTCAAAACATGCATTGTCATCCAAACTAAACGTGTATACAAAATTTCAGCTCAATGGGAGGAAGATATCAGCTTCAAAATTGAGTTGCAAGATTCCACCCGAACAAATTACATACATACATACATACATACATTGTAAGTTAAATAAAAGCTTTTAAAAACTACAAATTTAAAAGCCACATTAAGAAAGTACTGACTGCTTAGTAATCATTTAAAATTAAATGTTTCAAGTTGTTTTTTTATTTTGTACCTAAGCTAACTGATTGATTCTGTAGAAATTTATCACCGCAAAAATATAAGTTTCTACTTTTGTTTTATTTGTTATACCATTTTTTTAAAACATTTTCACTACATAGAGCTCGCATTTAAAAATATGTTTTTGGTGTAAATAACCCATAATAAGCCTACAAGTAACATTTTTTCACTTTTGTATATCTTTAGTTTGGTGGAAAAGTTGGAAGTGGCACGCGTAATTTTTTTTATCAGTTTGTGGCACACTTCCCAAAAAGGTTGGCCACCCCTGGTGTAGAGCAATCAGCTCCATTTTCTGTTGTGGGAATAGATTTTGGAGGCTGTCTCTACACAAAAGACCAGAATAAACACTATATTGTTTTATTTACGTGTGGTGTTACGAGAGCTCTTCATTTAGAACTTGTGAACAATCTTACAGCTGAAACATTTCTCTTGGCGCTTCGACGTTTTATTAGTCGTCGTAGACTGTGCTCAAAAATTCTGACTGACAATGCAAAAACTTTTAAAAGATCCGAACTTGAACTGAAAAACTTGTGGAAAGTTATTAGTGATCCTGCAGTGAAAGCTTTTTACTCCTCCCACAAAATCCGCTGGCAGTTTATCGTCGAGAGAGCTGCTTGGTGGGGTGGCTTCTACGAAAGACTCATTCGAACAGTAAAGCTTGCTTTACGAAAGACTGTGGGAAAAACAACTTTATTTCGGATGAGTTGGAGACTCTTTTAACAAAAATTGAAGGAGTGCTCAACTCTCGCCCTCTTACATATATTTTTGCTGATTTAAATGAACTTGAACCTCTTACTCCATCTCATATGATTTTAGGACGTAGAGTGAATAGTTTACCACCTGCCAGGCTTAATTTGGATTCTAACTTATCAAACAGGATTATTTTAATTAAAAGGTTTAATTATCACGAAAGATTGCTAAATTTGTTTTGAACGAAATGGTCAAAAGAATATATTTTCATGTTAAAATCTGTTCATTGTGTTAAACATACAGGTGAAAATAAAGAGTTTAAAATTGATGATGTTGTACTAATTAATGATGAAAAATTTCCTAGACATTTTTGGAAACTAGGTAAAATTGTTATATTTCCTGGCAGGGATGGTAGAATACATTCTTGTAAATTAAAAAATCAAAATTCATTTATTAAAAGACCTGTACAATTATTATATAACCTTGAAATTAATTAATGATTTCTTTGTTATGTATTTGCTTTGAATTTAGTATTTGCTTTGAATTTGGTATTTGATTTGAATTTGGTATTCGATTTAAATTTAGTATTTGATTTAAATTTGGTATTTGCTTTGAATTAAGTTTTGCTTTAAATTTAGTATTTGCTTTGAATTTATGTATCTGTTTGAATTTGTATTTTATTTGAATTTAATTACTTGAAATGTATATTTAATGATTTCTTTGTATTTTTGAAATTATTAGCAGATTTAGAATGAAACCCCTGGTCATTCGGGGGGGGGGCAGTGTGTTGAAATTTACTGTAGAGTGAGTTGAAATATTTGTGCAGTGGCGCTGCAATCGCTTTTTTTTACAAATGTACACGTCGCCCATCCGGTATAGTGGTTAGCGACACTGACTGCTGTGCCGTAGGGCCTGGGTTCAAATCCCGGGTAAGGCATGGATGTTAGTAAATGTATAGTGCCTTCGCGGCATGGGGGCACTCTAAATAGCCGTCAAGCCGCAAATCCTCTCGTGTGGTTGGTGGAAGGGGAAGAGATGTGGGAGGCCCCTGACCACTCCCAGGGTGTTCTCCCTCAAAATTGGGGTGGAACCGAGCCAAATCATACTGTCACCTGCATGGTGCTACGGCTAACGACAGACGTACCATCTAGCCCGATGCCATGATGAATTTCGTGGGCCTCGATCTGACTACGTCAGACAGGTGGCATTAGTAACAGCAACACAAATATACACTTTGGTTAAGTCCTGCTTCTCGCTTGGTTGTAAATAAACGCTGTTGCGTGTTCCTCTCAGTTGTTTCATTATTTGAATCGCCTCTTCTTTCTGACAGGTAAGAGCTTTTATTTATCTATTTGTACGAGTTGAAAAAGAACTTACGAATCATGATTTTGAAATATTTACGAATTTGAACAAAGGTTCTGCGTTAAGGGTAGACCAAGCAATGGACGTCTTGCGGACAGACCACTCTGCTGTAAACGGCGTCGAATGGTACGCGCAGACACTGAATGATGCGTTACAGACTAAATGTGCTGTGCTATGGTTCGTGATGCGACTGAGCGATCCGTCACTGCCATGCACACAATTTGCCTATCCTCACATGAAGTGGTGCACTGAGGTGGATGCGATCGACCACGTCGGTCCCTCGTACCCTCCTGCATCCAACGGTCACATATCCGCATTACAGTTGTTTGGTTTCATCCAACACGACTTCCGATTTCCCTGAAAGATAATCCACAATCTCGGTAGGCCACTATCCTTCCTCTGTCGAACTCGGGTACTTGATCAAAAGCTGATCGCTGTTTTCTACGAGACATAAATGGTCATTTTTTGAAAAAACCACAAGAAAAACACAATTGCCGAATTTGAAATCGTCGAAATCTCCAAGCCTTAAATAGCGCTTTGAGGTGGCGCCACAGGCGTGCGTGATGTGTGTCTGCGCTGAAATTCTAATCATTTGCATATCTCACCTCCCCTAATGCATGTTGCAAATTTCATGTTATTTGCTTGCTTCCTTCAGGGTGTTGCATTTACGGTGGCCAGCAATGTAGTTAATTTGTTAAGTAAATAAAGGTTGTGTATTTTATGACTATAAAATTTTCATTTCTAATGAAATAACTCAGTTATTGCAATCATATACACATGCAATAATAGTTCTACATTAGTAAAATTTTTAATATGGTAAATCTGTTTGTTTATATTTTTAAACTAGCTTTTACACGCGGCTCCACTCGCGTTGATGTCTTTAAATAACTATCAAAGTTGTAATCATTATCATTAGAAAGTAAATGATATAATATGGTAATTTTTTATTGCTTGACTGAAATCACTAAACTTTAAAAACTTTTAAATTGAGCTGAGTTTAAAAAAGCTGAAAACGTAATTTATTATATTAATTAACAACAAAAATTCAATAACTTAAACTATCAATATTTTTAAAAATCGAAAGTATCTACGTTTAATATATAATTTCTCTTTAAAAGAACTCAAAACAGAATATTATTCTAAGAGAGATGCTACAGTATAACATATTATATGTTCTTCCATCAGTTGCAAATATGTGAAGATTTGGGTATTGAACACACAGATCAGCTACATATAGGTGGCCATGGGAAAAACATTGCTTTTCCAAATGCACCCCTGCTACCTGAAATGTTAGCTTTATTAATAGCAACAGTAAAACTGGAAATTGAACTCGTTTGAATTGAAACAGTAGGTCAGTGGGGATACTTGGAATTCAAAGCATGATAACACTATCTCTTTTCATGACATATGTTAAAATATTGCCACCAAGTACATTCTGCATCAGTTTTGCCCTCTGCATAATATTCCGAATCTACGTCTTTATGAAGATGCAATCTCACATTCGTTTTCAGACTGAATTTTTCAACTTTTGCCCATAAGCTTGATGATTTAATAGAGACTGATTTCATCTGCCAGTGTACCCCTTCTGGATAACAGGGAGAGTTTTTCAAAATATGAACATGACATATGACATTGTATGGCTTCCTCCATAGTAATATCTAGTATATCTTCAAAGTAATGCCTCCATGTAAAATATCTAGGTTCAGTACTCAATATATGAATATTATATAATTAGGTTAAAAAATTCAAAGTAATAAATATTCGATATATGAAAACTTTTTATGAAACTGTCAATTAATATTACCATAGAATTTTCAATATCACGCGCGCAAATCGCTAAAACTTTATTTCTTTTCCCTCTTTAAAAAGTGGGAGAAAATTTCCATTAAAATATCTGGGATTGTCGGAATAGAGAACTTCTTAGCCAATTTGGCGATATTTCTCAAAGTTTGAGTTTGACATTTAACAAACGCAACGTAATAAACGTTAGACGTTTATTAAAAAACCATTTAAAAAATTTCTTTTTGTATAGATGCTAAATTACACTATGTTTCAGTTAATTGTTACAAATGTGAGAAAATTTTTACTAAAATTTCCATTATTGACCAAATGCATAATTTTGCGCCAACTTGATGGGGAGTAAGCAACGTCCCATGATTTTACCCGCATAATTCCCGTACCCGTAGGAATATGGAGATAAAATATACATTATGTTACTCGATAATAATGTAGCTTTCCATTGGTGAAAGAATTTTTAAAATCGGACCAGCCGTTTTCGAGATTAGCCGGAACAAACAGACAGACCGACGGACAGATAAAAATTTTAAAAATTGATTTTTTGACATAAGTACCGTATATACCTTTAAATGCATTTAGTAAAAAGCTGCTAATTTGAAATGACAAACAGACACTTCAATTTTATTTATTTGTATAGATGTGTCAAAAAAAAAGGAAGGTGCACTTCCATGTTATTGCAATCACACAAAATTTTCTCTCAAACTGGTTGGCTCATTTTTTTTAAAAATTTTATCTCTGTTGGAAATTTTACTGAAAATGAAATTGTTACATCATATTTTGGAATTTCTGACAATTTTAGATCTTGATTGCAATAAAAGTGTTCAGTTCAGCAATGGGAATACTAATAGATAAAGTTTGGTAAGGATCTAATTAAATAAGATATCTTACATCACAAGAGCCAAAAAAGTCGTGTGTGAAACAAGATAACTAAGGTTTACAAAAGTCATTTACACAAAAAAACATTTTTACAAAGAGCAATATATGCGTGAATAGAAGGGGAGCCCACGCTAGCCTTCATAATCAAAACTCTCGTACTCTAATATATTTTTTGTATTTAAATAAAGCTTTACACACAAAAAATAACATTTTTCGTTCTTTCCAAACCTAAAAATTATCGAAGATATTTTTATTTTCCTATGGCTCAATGCAAGCACAACAAAATATTTTAATGTTGCAGCTGATTATTTTTTTAATCCCATAAACATAACATCGCCTTTCTCCCTAAAATAAAAAGTCATTTAAAAAGATAAATTGTTCTCTCATAAATACACACACCCATCTATAAAACTCTTAAATTGTTCTTACGTACAAAAAGGCTGCACTATAATATATATTAGAAATTAAACACACACAAAATTATAAAGATTTTTTTCTGGCTTTTAATTTTCAAGACTTCCTAATTTTTTAAATCAATTTTTAAAGTTAACTCATGTTTGACAGCTGTGGCGGTATCTAAAATAAGCCAGTAACAGCCTCCGGATAGGAGTGATCACTTTTTCCTAATGGTACGTTACGTGCTTATAAATCAGAAAGTTCCTAGTTCTAATCCAGCACAATATAGCCTATATAGCTAAACCTTTTAATCTACCTTGAAGAGTTGTGATAAGTGAGAAATTTTTAATTTTGTAAACTTCTCTCAACTTGCTACACATATTGGCAAAGAAAGTAAAATTGTTAATGCAATAGCAAGATTAGGTGTAAATTCTAAATTTGAAAATAAGTCTTAAAACTTCCATTATGCTTTTTTTTTACCTAATAAAGCCGCAACTGATAATATCGCATCTACTATCTATTGATTCTCCATCAGTCAAAATTATTTCAAAATTTTTAGTTTTTTATTAATAAAATTTTTTACATGTATCTCTTAAATCATATGTATTGTGTCAAAACAGAAAACAATTTCTATGGGCACTCATTAAATTCAATTTACATTCCAAGTTATTAATTGCTTGATCAATTGTAAAATAATAAAACTATTTCGAGTTTTAATTTAGAATCTTCCATCGCATCCTCTCGTGCTTCAGATCAAAATTAATACTTCGTCGAACTCTGAAGTGGTCGCGTCGTCTCAAAATTAGCAGCTATATCAATCTCGGCTCCCAGTTCTCTGACATCACAGAGCATTCCATCAAAAACCGCATCTGATCGAAGATCATTAAAAATATCTTTACAAATTTTTAAGAGTTTCATAAACAGATGGTAGATTGTAGTCTTTTGTCTGCAATAAAGCTTGCTTATTGGTTTTATGTGAATTAAATCAAATAATAATGGAGTATAGGAACGAGGTCTTATCTCTTGTAGAGTAGTCAATTTCAGTATTATGATAATTACTAAATAAAGCATCATAAATACCTTCTACATGACGACATGAAACTACTGTACCGTCATTTTGAATTCCGGTCAAGAGAGGAGACGACACCAGAACTGGCCAATTTCCTAACTCTCACATCACCCCACGTGAGAACTTCAACCCCATGAGATTTATGTGCATTAGCACTACTACACTATGAATCGTTCGAAGAATAAGAATCGTATTTACTCGAATCTAAGTCGCACCCCCTTTCTCTATACATTTCTGAGGGGAGGTGGAGTGCAAAAGGTTCATCAATATCCAAAAATAAGATTTTTTTTTAAAAAAATTAATAAGAAGTTAAATATATTAATTTACTTTATCAGTATTAAAAAACTTAGGATGTCTTCAGAAACAAGGGTTTTTTCAAGCTTCAGAATACGCCAAAAACGCCAAGCAGCGCGAGTATCATTCAAATGTGGTTGCCCGTCTGTTGGATCTTCTTACGTCTGACTGCGTCACTAAGTTAGAGTAAAAGAGTTAGAAATTGTGGGCTTCCACCACAAAAAAGAGTTCGAAATACAATTACAACTTTTAAATAGAATACATTAAAAAATGAATTTTTAATATTTGTATTTCAGGGTAGAAATTTTCAACTAGTTTTTGAACAATATTTTGATTTTAGTTGAAAAGATTAAGATATAAGAAATTTGTTTGTATATTAAGCGCTCAAAAACAGTTCCATTACACATATAATTCTTTTTTTTTTAAAATAAAATTTCTAATTTTCTTTTGAAACAATTGGTATTTTTTTAAAAGTAAGGAGATCTCGTTATATTTAAACATGAAATAAATATTATTGAAATTTATTAAAATAGTATTAAATATATAAATAAACTTAATTTTTAAAATTTTTTATATTTTTTTAAGTTTTTACATTTTATTTTTTTCAATAAAACTATTTTCTACTTATACTGTGATTTTCATATACTGTTATTTTGAAAATTTTAACGATTAAACTTTTTATAAATGCTATATACATATATATTTTTATGTTAGTATTTCTAATATCTTCAAAACTATTTATGACTACTCATTATTTTAATGTTAAAAATTAATATTTGATTTACACAGGTATGCTAATAAAATTTTTAAAAAATGAAAAGCTTATTTTGACAGCAAAATTTATTTCAATAAAAAATAATTTACAAATTTTTCTTCGTTTTTTTTTAATTTTGAAACTTTTTAGATAAAATATTAATAAAACTTTTCAACTTCTCACAATTGTTATTTTTTCTATAATTCCCTTGAATCGAATTAAGTATGCACTGCCAGTTTTTATGAGCAGCTTGACCACTAGACCGTGGTAGCTTAATGGTCAAGGTCACCCACTCGTAGCTGGCGTATCATGAGTTTGAGCCTGGTACCGCTGAAGACCCGCCGTGCAAAGGAGGCCGATGCACGTTAAATATGTCGAGGGTCCAATTCCTCTCGTTGGTGTGGTGTGGAAGTTAGGAGAGCTGAGGTGTCTTCCTCAAAACGTGACCATAGTTCAAAATAATGAGGACCTCACCAATAGCGTTCGTGCAGCTTCATAGTGCGATGTAAATATATATATAACTCTCTCTTACTTTCTTGAATAATGTTATTAACAATTTTTACATTTGTTTTAATTTAAAATTTGTTGTTTGATATTTAATTATTGGAAATGCTATTTCTACACATTTTTAAGAGGAAGAGGATGACGGAAGATGGTACATCCTTCCCTAACTGCCACACCACATTCACAATAAAGAAATAAGAGTCAAAATTAAATGCTATCATTCTTTGCATTCGTTTTTTCAAAATGTATTTAGACAAATACAAAAGTAGCTTTAATGTTATTCTTAAAAATGCAGCTATCTTTCCAATATAAAATTTGGGAATATTTCTAAAAAATCTATATTCATTTTTTTTTTTCTTTTCAGAAACTGCCGCAAAAAAAACATACGTTCGTGTTCTATATGTTTTCTCAATTTTATTTTTAAAATTAATGGGTCTTTGTAGTTTTATTATTTAAATACATTAAAAAAATTTATTTCATTTTTTAGTTAATAAACTATGTATAGTTTGAAAATAATTCATTTTTTATGAGTATTGCTGGCTGCTGCGAAAGCTGTATAAAAATTTAAATTTGCAATATCTATCCAGTAATTGTCAATTTAATTGATATTGTCAAATTTACTTCATTATTGCATTTTTTATGTAGGAATAATTGTGCTTCAGAATGAGGAAAACTTGCCGTCAGAGTTTACTACAAGAAAGAAAGAAAGAAAATTTTTACTACCACTTTGGAACACTTATTATCAACAAGAAAATTAAATGCAAATGTTATTGAATTTCATTACTTCAACATTTTCAAATGAAGATTATAATAAAAAGGAAATATATTAATTAATGAAGATAGATATCTTGACTTTATAATTTCAGACAAAACTTTAATTTCAATCCAGATAGTAAAGAATATTTTAATTAAAGTGCAATTCAATGGTTTGTTTTTTTATATATATCAAACGCAAATCCATTCATTTTGTTAAATAGATTTATAGTGTAAGTATAGCAATTTTTTGTGTATCTGAATCCAACTTATTGGGATTCCCATTAACTTCAAATATAAGAGAATGTATTCACTATACAATTAATTCTTAGCAGTGGCGTACACACACACACACAAGGGGAGGGTTTGAGAGTTCAATACCCCTCTTAGACCAACAAGTTTTTAATTTTCGCCATCTAGCTTATGCCTTCGCGCTTAGGTCTACGTGTTTTTTACCCCTCTCCCCCCCCCCCAAAAAAGAGGTATGTGCATGCCACTAATTCTTAGACTGAATTATAAAAACGAGTTTAAAAGTATTATATATTTTCTTTTGAACATCGTATAAATATTCAGAAAGAATTCAATTACTCCTTTCGACAGAAAAAAATTAGATTTTCACGTAAAAGAAATCAAATTTATACTTTAATTTTATTTTTTTAAATGTATCGTTTATGTATTCCCTTTCCCATAAATTTCAAAAATTTTGCTAAAAGTGAAAAGATATGTACACAATGGCGCACACAAGGGGGGGGGGTGCCCCTCCAAAGCCCTTGAGTTTTTTTCAGTTGATGATAATCCTATATGTATATAATGCAAAATTTAATTAAGTACTTGTAATTACAATTTATTTTATTAATTAATGCTAGCTATTAATTCAGTAATTTATTTTTTACTATTTTTTGTTAACAAAATCAGAAGAATTAATTGGTTTTGTCTTGAGGTTTGATACAAGTTGGGGAACTTTCTACAATGGACCCTTCCCCCTTGAAAATGTTTATATGCGCTACTGTATGTACACATTAGATTTGCTACAAATAAGTTTTTTTTTAATTTACGATGTTTTTGATCTAAATAAAATATAAATTTATATTAGAAATTTTGTTTATTTGAAAATAACTTTATGAGGAGTGCATCAAAAAATGGGTAGAAAATATTATTGCTGTTATTAAAAAAATGCAACAGCAATATTCATTTGTTAAGTGGGTCAAAAGGAAAAGTTAATGATTTTCACACAAAAGAAAAATTTAATTGTTTGAGCTCTTTCTTAATTTTAATTATTTGCTTGAATTCAAAGTGAAAATCCTTCGTGATTTAATCTCTTATATTATGCTTTAAGTTTATTCAATATTCTGGTATTTGAATTTTGATAGTTATTACAAAAGAAGAAAGTAATCCTTGTATGGTAAATATCCCTTTACACGAGTAAAAAAAGAACAGTTTTGCTTGTCTTTCTGTCCCCACACAATCGATGAGCTCTCTTTAAAACTGCTGACCGTGATTTTGACCTTGCCATTTCCACACCCTACTGTTTTATATTTCTCATTTTTGCCTGTCTCTCTTTCGAAGTAAGGCATTTTACAAACTATAAATCCAGCTACATTCTGTCAGATAAGGATTCATGTTGTCAATGCTAAAATACTATGAAAAG
>BMAO01038503.1:0-23333 GCA_019973975.1 Trichonephila clavata
ATATTTATTTTTAGAATCAATATTTTACTCACATAAGTTACATCCAAAACACACTTTTTTATACATTACCTAATGCTCGTGACAGTTTACCGCACTTTGTCAGAAGCAACTTGAAGTACATGAAACAAGAAAGATATCAATCAAAGATAATACTTTTCCATTAATGTTGTCAGTGAGTAAGTATGCCAGTGTTACAAATATAGAACCTACAATATTTACGAAGATTAATCATTATTGTGACCTTCAGAAAGCTGCCTTCCAAGTTCTATAATTGGTAGTTGGAAAGGAACAATTAGTGCTGATCTTTTCTATCATTTATCTTGCCTCATGGCTTCACTGCAAAAAAAAAAGCATTTATTTCTTGATGTTAGGGTTTATTGTATTACAAGATATAGACTTTGTAGAGGTTTTGTATTTGTATATGTATATTAATGTTAAAAATTTGTTTTGCGTGCGAACCAAATAAAATAATTTTGAAACAATGAGTTACTCCTGTTTTATTTTTAAAAATACAAAAATGGAATTAAGAAGACCATAACATTTTCAGAATAACGAACAGATGTGTGGAACTAAAATTTATCTTATGGAGTGTGTTTAATCTTATGAAGGTAGCAAAGAGACATTTTAAGAAATTGTTTGTATTGAAAAAGTTGTTAGTAATCATGCCTGAAATTGGAAAAGTAGGCTTGAGGAAGGCAGTATTATACTGCAATCTTTGTTGAAATTTACATTTTTTAAGTACTTCTTCCCTGTTGACCACCGGTGACAGCAGTAACCTTGTGGTTATTGTCCCAAACTCACCGCTAGGGTGTTTCCTGAGTTCGAGCTCTGGTGCCACTGAAGACTCGCCATGTTATGAGGCTGATGTACGTTAAATATGTTTTGATTAAGAGCCTTTCCGTTGGTATGGTATGGTTGATAGGAGTGAAGGTGCTTGCTCAGATCCTTCTTGCCTTGCTCTTTGTCACTTGACCTAGGTTCAAAATTATGAGGTCCACCGCTAATAGCCCTGGTGTTGCTTCGTAGTGCAACGTCAAAAGGCTCTTGCTCTAAAAAGTTATAAGCTCGTGTTCCTTTACACCGGGAGTGGGCAAACTTTTCCAAGGTACGGGCTACTTCTTATTTTTTCAAGGTGTTGTGTTCCACCCAGTGTGTATGTGTAATGAGCTAAAAAATGCAGAATGTTCATTATAAATTAATAATAAGTATGGAATATGTACTTGACAATAAAACAGAAGTAAAAAAAAAACTATATTATATATATTATATTTTTTTTTTTATATATTATATATATTTATGTGTGTGTGTGTGTGTGTATGTAACGACTCCCTCTAGCCTTCATTAAATTAACTTTTTTTAATTATTTTCTAATTCTTTGATACGAGACTGTGATAATCTTAATCGTAATCTAATTGCTCGCGCGCATTTGAAACTAATCACGACTCCTGTTAGGAAGGAGTCGTACGACCTTCACCGCCAGAATAAAGACCCAGTGCGCTGTGTGTGCACTCTCTTTGTCTTTGTGTTTTTCATGTAAATTGCGCTACTGCTTGCTTCCGTTTATCCGCCTTTGTGTTTTTAAATAGTAGTGTTTGTGTGAACTGTTGCAGTGCCCTGGTCAAGAAATAATAAAAGTTTACAAATATCAAGTCTCCTCCAATATGCCACGACTACAACATAACATAACATTTAATAAGTAAGAAAAATTCTCACGCATCCCAGGATATAACATATATGTATAAAACTGCATTTAAAGGAAAACTCAAAATACAAACATAAAAGATCCGACGTACTTCAGATTTCCGCTGCCGGTTTCCGCGCCTTCGCGGACGGAATGTTATCACGAGATCCCAATCCGTGGAAATACACGGCTTTTGGTGAAGCCATAATAGCAACTCGCGGGCTACTGCGAGAAGAGCTAATTTTTCACGTTTATTCTTATCTTCAGTTGGTGTTTAGGGAAAGACTAATTTCTACGGCTGGTAACGCGATGATCGTATTTTCCCCCTACAGAACGTATTAATCGTATTCATGCGCTTCCAAGGTACATGTGTCATCTAGACATTCATCGAATCATTTGCTTAAGTAAATACAATAGCATCGATTGTGAAAAGTCGATTCTCCCATCCAACTAATGTCGGTGTTCCATTAATATACTTCCTTTATTCCCATCTCAAGTCTTAGTGAATTTGGTCACCGCAAAATGTCTTAGCGGTCCGCCACCGACTTAATGCTTACTCCTGCTTTACACAGTGGGCTTTACAATTTATAAGCACTCACCTGTTGTACTGATTGTATTTTGTTAAATGAGTCATTATCCGTTCTAGAAGTTATTAATATAGATGTGTTATTGTTAAAATTCGATTCATTTTAAATTTGATATAAAAAGGTGTTCATAGGTGCAACCAGTGATGATGATATCCCTTTTTCAAGAACAGAAATTGACGGTGTTATAGGTAATTTAAGTTTAAATAAATCTCCTGGTTCCGACAGAATTAATAATGAACTGATTAAGAAGTTTCACAATTGTTCTCCTTCTATCCTCTTTCCTCTCTTTAACAAATGCTTGAAATTGGGTGTTTTCCCAAAGATTTGGAAAAAAGCAAAAATTGTACTTCTTCCTAAAAGTACTGAATTGTCAAGGACGCACATAGACAATATTCGTTACATAAGCTTACTCCCTTGTTTGGGAAAGTGCTTGGAAAAACTCTGCATTACTAGACTTAACCACTATTTAAGAAAGTCTAGTCTTTTAAGTGACGACCACAGTACGGTTTTATGCCTCAAAGGTCAGCAGAGAGGATGCCTTGGTATGACTTTGTGATTTAGTCAAGGAGGGCAAGCGAAAAAACAACGTGACTTTTATAATTTCCTTGGACATTAAAGGAGCTTTCGATAATGCCTGGTGGCCTGGCATCTTGCACCCTGCTCAAAAGTTTCGAAGTTCCTTAAAACATCTTTTGCCTTATTAGAAGCTTCTTACAATATCGTTCAGCTGATCTTACATTGGGTAATGTCACAACGAATATTGCTTTAGAAAAAGGCTGCCCTCAAGGATCAGTTACGGGACCTTTTCTGTGGAGTTTAATTATGAACGATCCTCTTTTCAATATCTCAAAGTTCTCGAATTGTCATAAAATTGCTTTTGCAGATGATGTACTTCTTATTGTCCAGTGTAAAGACTTTCAGGATATCTGCACTTTGTCACAAAACATTCTTGATAATATTTTTAAATGGTTAGAGCTATATAAGTTAGAGTTTAATCCACTTAAATCAAAAGTAATGAAAATTTATAAAAAATCGACAGTACATCAAAAAATCAACTTAAAACTTGGAGGTGTAACAATTGAAGAAGTGCACAAGATTAAGTATTTGGGCATAATTGTTGATAACAAAATGCAGTGGAAGGAGCATATTTCTTATATTTATAGCAAAAGTGAAAAAATTCTTCTTGGACTGTTAAGAATTGCAAACAATACTTTTGGGGTGAAAACTAATGTTCTTCAGTTGATTTATAAGCAGGGGATAGTACCTCTTATGTCTTATGCATCGAGAGCTTGGGGACACTCTTTAAGAAAGAAAATTAATAGTAGACTGGTTAGGAGAACGCAACGGAGGTTTTTACTTCGTGTCATTAAAGGATACAAAACTCTTAGTTATGAAGCAGTGTTTGCGATTTCTGGAATGCCGCCTATTGACTTGGCTATTTTGAACAATCTTGATGTTCGGAAAGGCCTTTTGAGTACTAGCCTTGGAACGCTGGATGGGGTGATTCCAATTTCATTATTGCCACACCTTCATGTATAAAGCCTATCACTCTTGTAACTTATCCAAATGAAGTTCTTCAAGATTATAAAACTATTTGTTTCACGGATGGCAGTAAATTGAACGGAAGAGTTGGTCTTGCCTGCGGTTATTTACGAGGAAGGATTTGAAAAAGCTACTTTCCAGCATCGAATAAGAGATGAATGCTCTGTTTTTCGAGCCGAACTACTCTGCATTAATCTTGCCGTAAAAGTGATTCAGGACTCTCTCCGTCAGGGCGATACTCTCAAATTTCTTATTTGCACCGACTCGCTCTCTTCGCTTCATTCTTTGCGCAATATAAATTCTACAGAAAAACTTGTTGTGGAGGTTCAGTCTATTCTGTACAACCTTGAAGACTGTGATATCCTCTTTTCTTATGTTAGGGGCCATAGTGGAAATCTCGACAATGATAGAGCGGACCAGTTGGCTAAAGAGGCAACTTGCCAAGATATGAGCCTTTCGATGTCTGTGCCATCGTCCCACTGGAAGCATTTAGCTTGGGAAAGAACTGTTTCCGACTGGAACTCCAAATTCTTGGCCTCACCTAAAGCTTTATGGACTAAAAAGTTTTTTCCGACCATTTATCAACGACTAAAATGTAAGAAATTTGTTACTGATTTTAAGTTATCCCAGATTCTAACAGGACATGGTAATTTTAAGAGCTATTTATTTAGGTTTAAGTTAATTGATAATGATATTTGTTCTTGTGGTCTGGACGCTGAAACCGCGGAAAATGTCTTGTTGTATTGTAATCTATATTGTTGTAAAAGAGAAAATTTTAAAAAGGAGTTAAAATGCTTAGGTATTTCCTGGCCACCCATTTTGTCTTTGTTAGTCAATTGTTCTGAAAGCCTTAATGTATTGAGAAAATTTGTTACAGTATAGATTTTAAAATTTACAGATACCTTCCTTTCTTATATTTGTGTATTCCTCCCTTCCTTTATTTTAGCTTTGGCTCTTTATGTTTTTTTTTTCCTTTTTGTGTTTTTTCCCCCTTATTATGTTTTTTTCTTCTTAATTATGTGTTTTTGTCATTATTATTGTTTTGTAATGTTGTTACCACTTACGTCTGTAAGCCTCATGTTATGCAATGTGGAGCATGAGGAGTTCTGCAAATAAATTTATTTAAAAAAAATAGGTGCAACTTTGTCAATTATTGTATATTAACATTTAATCTAAAAAAATAAAGATGTCCACCACACTGGACTAAATGATGACCTTTACTTTTTAATAACTTTAATTTAGCGTAAAATATTTAGTTAAATGCTAGCAGCTTCGTGCGGCGAAAAACAGTACTGGTACTGAATATTCCACACAAATTATATTACACAAACTCAGAAACAACAAAAACGTTGCCATCGTGCAAGGGCTAAATTCAGTCGATGGCGTTGGTAAAAGGCACGAGAATAAAACTATATATAGAAAACTATTTTAAAATAAAACTATTTATAGAATACATTTAAAATAGAAATTGTAAATAAAACTAAGAATTGAATTGAAATTAAATATAGCATATGAATGAACATTCAAAGCACAATAATAACAATAATTCAATTAGAATAATAATAAAAATACGGAATAATAATAAATACAATTTTATCCAAACTAAAGAAAAAGTCCCGGAACTATAAAATTAAATGAAAAAGTAATTATAATCTTTGCTTCCCCTTTTGCGAATCTTATTTCTCACCCAAAAATCTGTGGAAACTATACTATGTCATATACAAATATTAATATTTAATATATACTATGTTTTGTAAAATATTTAAGATAAATTTCTTGATTAAGTTTAATTCATTTTCTATCTGGAAAATAACATGAAATTTACTTCTATTATTTTTTAATATCATATAAAATTAATTAATAAATAAAAAGCTTTGGGAGCTGCTAGAAAGTAATACAACGATAGAGGGATTACGAAAAATGATACAGGTGTTGAAAAAGTAACAGAAAACATTGATAACTTGCACTATTTGACAGTCTACTATGGCTTTTTACTCGTCACCTGGACTCGAGGAGAGAGGGGTTGCTACATATAAATCAAAATATGTAACATGTAAATATGAAATATATTCCTTGAAATTATTTTTAATATACTTTTTAACGTTGGAAATTATTCTTTTTCATACTATTGCCTTCTGCTTTGATTTTTATTAATTTATCTAACTTTAATTCTTCTTACCGTTTATTTATTTACTGATATTTAATCGTTTGGTATTATAAATTTGTTGCAAAAGTAGGCATCTTTTTTGTAATGAATAAAGATAATGATTTCGGCCGTTGACTTTTAAAATTCGAATAGATATGCATTTCTCACATGTAATAGAAAAATCTGTTGCCTTTACTAATTGATTTAGTTCTTAGATTACAAAGATTTTTTTGAATATTCTTTCGTGCAAATATGTGTTCCTGTTTGTTACTTCCTAGATACAAATAAAATTTGTTCTATTTCGAATCGATGATTTGCACCATATTTCTAACACTTAACCACTGAAATAGAAACAAATAACCGGCTTACAGCGAAGCACTATTGAAGTAAAAAAAAATGGTATTGGCAGTCTCTTTGGCCACATGTGATATTCTGACAACGGATTTGTATTGTAAAGCGTTAACTGACTTGTATCTTAATTATTTCCTTTTTATAGTAAATCTGTACGGAAATTCTAGAATAAATTACTCTCATAGATCCTGCTTGTTAATTGCTTGGAGTTTCTGTATTCGAAAGATGATCAATCACTATTAGAATATCAGAATTTGAACTATGCAAATTAGTTCAAAGTGTACAAGTGAATGTAACTTGGGGATTATATACTAATAACTGATTATTAATTGAAGGAATTAAAATTTAAGAAGTTGTATTTTAAAAATATGCAATACATTTGCAATATGAAAAATATTTAATTCAGGAAAATAAAATAAAAATTTCCACCTGAGTTTCGACAAAATATATGGTCATTTTCTACATTTAAATAAATTAACTATATTCAGTCTTTTGGTGTGCTTACTCGAGTTCACTCTTCATATTTCTGTTTCGTCTAAGAAAATAAAAAAAATCTATTTTTATTTTTATATTTTATTTTACTTAAATAATCGAAATAAAATGCAGAGTTAAAATAAAACTCACTGAAGTTTAGTTCATTTTTGTAGAGAATATTGAAGAAATTGTGAAATAATTGTTATGAGTTTCAGCTAAGTTATTTTTCGTTATTTTAACACTCTAATGGTGCAAATATTTTGTAACAAATAAAGTTTATACTATAAAATAAACTAAATAAACTTTTAACAAAGAAAATTAAGAAAAAATTATTTCAGAAAACGATTTAGTCAGAATGGTTTATTGTTCCGCTTGCAGTCTTAAAAATATTCCAGTGACAATGACTATACATTGTATTTTTTTGCAAGGTCATCACACTCTTTGTTATTTGCCTCAAAAATGGAATAAGGTAAAAATAGAGTAAATAAAAAGATAAAATTACTTTCTTTCTTAATTTTTTTATCTTCAAGGAACACTGAAGAGAGAAATCCTTGTAATTATACAAATTAAATGCTACGGATAACTGAACATGTTTTTCTTTAATTCATTCTTCATGTGTTAAGTTTTGTAAAAATTCACACACACATAGCCACATGAGCATTTGCCTATTTCTCAGTAGTGTTTTCTTAAATGCTTAATGGTCCTTTTTTTGAAGAATAATTTTTTATTTTAATAAAAGTTTTTTTTTGGAGGCATGAATTAGATTTTGTTTTTGTGTCCGGCAGATCAGGTAAAAACTCATTAGCAAAAATATAAAAAGATCAAAATTTATACATGAAATACTATTAAACTAGATAAACATAGTTATAGATAAGCAACATTTAAATAAAAAGAGAAAAACGTTATGCCGTATTATATTTTTAAAGATACATTCTAGGTGGCAGGTGGTTATACTTATACTGTAAAAGCAATTAACAAACGATCTGAATGGAAACAAATAATTTTTAATTATTTTTAGTTTTTATGTTATCATTTTGTAAGGGATGTAAACTATAACAGATTCTTCGTCCGTAAAAGGCGCATTTAAGCGACCATAATAAATTTAAAATAAAAAAGTTTTAAGAGAGGTAAATGGTGCATATATAAACAAAAATTATAACACAAAAGATTTTATAGCAACTGAATGCTTCACAGAAAAACTCTGAGCTTGTAAAACATAATATGTATGCACATTTTTTCCATTTACAATTGTAATGATATATACATTTTTGCTCACGTAATGTTTTATTTAAATACTAATGACAAAACACACACACAGAAATTGAATTCTTTTGAATGAAAAAAACTCTTTTTTTAAATTATAGGAAAAGACGAAAATTTTTTGCATTAATATATCACGAAGCGATATCAAAAGCAATAAATAAATTATTCTACATAAATAGTTGTACCAAAAGCTCTGATCAGTTATAGAGGTTTTAAAATTAAAAAAACTTTATAATCAAATTTAAAATTAAAATCTACTTATTTATTTTACCGTTATATTTAAATATAACACACATTGCAACTTTTATTCAAAATAATAACCATTTGTCTTACACGAGCTTTAAGATTTTTTGGTCAATTATCTATCAAGACACTCATTAACTCCATGGGAGATTCCTTCGCTGCTTCCCTCGAAGAGCCTTCAAGGCTGTACAAGTTAGAATGCCGTTTTTGGCACACCTTCACGTCCAATACTGGCCACAATCTATAGTCAAGTACATTTAAATTCTATCTGCTGAAGGCTAGAAGACTTCCTGGTCTATGAATTCCGCGGTGCATTCTCTTTCAACCACCGCTGGATCGTCTTCACCTTATGAGTAGCAGCACAATCGTGTTGAAAAGACCGATTGTTTTCACTGAACAGGTTTCTTCAATGGCTTCACTTTGTTGGTTCCGTGATAGTATTTTGATAAACCTTTACTCTCCACGATTTCTCTTTGTTTCTACCAAGAATCAATCTCTGAGTGCCATCATAGCTAACACCGTACCAAACCACCGTGGAAGGATAATCTCTCCTTTAGCATTTTTCTTCTCTTTAGCTTGTTGGGTAATCTTTTCATATAAATAATCATTCTGGTGCTTGAAAGATCCTTCAATGAGAACAATTTAATCGCTGGTAACGAGATTCGTCTGTGGTCTTTGTTAGACTACCTTCGCAATTTTTGCTTTAAGATACCTCTGGAGCTTTAGTTCTTTGTAAGAAAATGACCAACTATTTTTTGATAACCTTTTATATAGTCTAAGGACTTCGTTTTCTATTCGACACATTGTTCGTGCGCTTTGACACTTTCTTCTTTCTAGAAAGAAGTCTCTTTCGACGAGTTCTCACCCTGTCTATTTTGACGGAAGCTGGTGTTTTCACCGAGAACAGATGCCACATCTACTGTCAGCAATTTTGTTGATCTCAGAAAATTTTCAACGGTTCGATGAATGAGTAACATTTTTGTGTCTAAATGTTTAATAGTCTTAAAAATCATCGAAGGATTCCTTTTTTCCCTTTGATGCAGATAAATATCTTCTGCATGATTCGGTTCAAAGAGTTAAATTTATAACATTTAGAACAACGTACGTGAAAGACAACAATTATCTGTAAAAACTTTGCAAACGATCTCCAACGACGAAATTTAAAATCGTCTGAGTCATAGTAGGTAATCTTAATTTTTTGTATAAAAACTTTTGGCACAACAAGGCAGAAATCATCTAATCAAAAGGAATTTTTAGATCAAAGCCAAGGTCATATGGCCATGGCTTTGATCGAAGATCCATGGCCATAAGGCCATGGTCATGGTTGAGCATTGGTCATATATGTAAAGAGCAAATAACTCAGGTCTTGTAGAGGGACTGATGTGCATTAAATCTGTCGATGTACAAGGTCATCCCATTCGGAAAGACCTTGGGGGAATGTGTGACGGATCTATACACGGTTCCACTAATCTCTTCTTGTCTCTTTAAGGAAAATATTTAAGACAACCAACCTTCATCGAGCAGGGAAACGTGATTATGTAAATGAGGTATGTTATATAAGCTCTGTTTTCGCGAGATGGCAAGGATGACACGTTTGTGTTGGCACGCTGAAGTTGATACGTTGGAGTGTGCAAGTAGAAGGTAACATAAAGTTTGAGAATTAGTTGTTAGTTGAAGATTGAAAAGAAGTGGAATTAGTTAAAGATTACAGAGCGTGGAGCCAACGACATTTGAACAAGCCAAAGAGAGCACCTGCAAGTTTCCAGTGTAGGATCCGATGCATAAAAAGTTCAGGTACTGTGCGTTTGATTCAGTAGAAGTTAGTTTATTCGTGTGATTCAGTTGAGGGTCTGTAGTAGTATCCCGTATTATAATATCTCACCTCCGTGCTCTACTATATATCAGTTACCTTAATTAGAATTGCATAGTGTCTGTTTGTTAATAAGAATTAATAAATTAATTAGTTTGAAAACATGTCTGTGGATTATTCTGTTTCTCCCACACATCTAGCAGGGTTTACAGGTAGACAAGAAGGTTCGGATGTAAGAGGGAACCAACCGTTATCACGAATGGAGTGCCAGCTTAAGTGTGACCTCCTTGTCACTTTGTTAATACCCCTGTTTCATCGACCCCTTGGCGATGATTATTCCAGCCAGAAAATTGTTGTAACCCTCCCCCCTTGTTTTTGTAACAAAGTGTTTTGTTTACTAGACGTATGAACCCCTTTGAAGCGAGTGGCTGGAGCTATAACCAGCTCCGAATCAATTTAACAATTAGTAATTTATAGATTATTAAAGCTGTTTTGTTGTTATAAACTTTAATTGAGTTATTATTTGAAATGAAATTATTGAATGAGAATATTGACTAAATCAAAAGAACTTTCAAAATAACGAACAGAAGCCACCAACGCACTTAATCAAAATTACTAAGTATGTCGCGCCAATAGCTCTCACGTTTCTTTACTGTATTTCGAAATAAAAATCAAACCAAACCAATAAATGAGCTAAATTAAGATCATTTTCCAAGTATATTGAGATATTAAACCGATCTCCAGTGAGCTCCTGTTTTATTATTCATTTAAATTTGCATCAGACAATTTTATAGTAAACAAAGCCTCCTAACCTGATTTTTTAAATAGCTTCTTTGAAGCATGACTCTTGTGTGATTAAAAGTAATTTTTATATTATATTTAAGAATATTTAAATAAATCAAAATTTCTACTTTTTGATGAAACGAGTTTTGTACAATAGCGTATGAGAGCATTTTTATAGGTAAGATAATAAACTTGGAAAAGAAATTATTAAGCTTACAAGAAACCTTGTTTAACGAAGACTAAGAAATAGACGAGTTGTAAATAGTGAGTTTAAAAATTAAATTCATTAAGTTCAGAACATTTAAAATGAAAATAGTTTGAAGATTTTCTTAAAGAAGCCTTAGATGTATCACAAATTGTACTTTTAATTATAGAATAATCCCAAGTATTTTGCACATATAAAGTTATATCCTTTCCGTAACTATTTAAAACTTTCGCTCCAAAAATAACTAAAATTCCTTTGAACTAAATAATTATAAACATGCAATGCGAAAAATCTGAATGAAGGTGTTCTGAAGAAGAAACTATGCGCTGGATGTAAATTCCTTTAAGACTTGTTTTGGAGTATGGGTTCAATTTGTATGGAAATCTTTACAGAAGCAAACCTTTTGCTATATTTCATTAATTTATGTTTAATCTCTTTTTAATTTAAAGTAATTAAATAACAAATATATAAAAAGGAATTAAAATGCGTCTGTACATAAAAGCAAAAATAGTTTTTTATATTCGTACGAGTGAGTCACAAATAGACGAGCCTAAGTGTGTAGCTTGAAAAAAAAACAGTGGAGTTAGAAACAGCTGTTTTGGAAACGTTATCCCACACATCTCGTTTATCCATGCGGCCAGTTTCGACTTAACCGATCATGACAATTGGAACTACTGAGTCACTGAGTGAACACTTGCAACTACAATCTGCCGGAATATTGTCTAATGTAAGAATCGAAAAGCGAATCAACATCAGGTTTCTTGTGATACTTAAGAAATCAGCCACGGAAACATTTCAAATGTTACCCAAGGCTTACGGAGGTGGCTTATGATTTTAAGGTGGATTGGGCTGATGATGAACTTACTGGGTCTCTAATGTCAGCAATTACAGACCAAAACACACACAAAGTTCGTGATGTGATCCAGGGTGACCAGAGATTAAGTGTTCGTGCAGTTTGGTGGAGTTAGTTAACTTGGATAGGGAAGCTGTTCGATGTATTTTAACTGACACATTACATATGAAGAAAATTTAGGCGAAAGCTGTTCCAAAAGTTCTGTTCGATGACCAAAATTAGTGCCATAAAGACGTGTGTGTGGACATGTTAGAACACATTGAAAACGAGTCAAATGTGTTGCAATCTGTTGTGTAACATGCTACGAGACACGGAGTTTTTCCCTATCACACACAGAAAGCAAGCTCCAGTCGATGCAGTGAAAGTTTTCAGGACTCTCAAGACCCAAAAAGCACACATGTGAAAATCAAAATTCAAGGCAATGTTAATTGTCTTCTTCGACATTATGGAACTGTAATGATTGCGTGGGTTCCTAGGGACCGAATTGTCAACCAAAACATAGCCAAAATTCGTTATATGAGTGGGTTCCCACTCACACCAGTGGTCAGACTGTTAATCAACACTACAACGTCAAAGTAATAAAAAAATTTCGTGAAGAAAATTAGGTAAAAAAATGGTCATAGTAGTGGAGTGATGGATGGCTGTTGCACCAAGACAATGCACCCGCTTACACAGCCATATCTGTCAAGCAGTCTCTGACCAGTAAAAAACTTTATTGTGATGGGGCATCCTCCTTATTCACTTGATTTGCTTCACATGCGACTTTTTTTATTTGCTTCAATTAAATCTTGCTTAAAGGAAACCCATTTTTTTCAGTTAGAGAGATTCAGGAAAAACGAAAATCTCCTGAAGAGCTTTCCAAAGACCTCGTTCCAGAACTGTTACCAGCAATGGCAACATCGGATTTGGAAGTGCGCGAATGCTGAAGGGAATAACTTTGAAATAAAAGGAGTAAAAAAAATTAAATATGAAACTATAAAATGATATTTGGTTGAAACTAAGTGAAGAAATAATTTTTAAAAAACTGACCACCTCTAATTTGAAACACTAATGCTAGTTTTATAGTAAACTACTGTTTGCTCATTGTAACAAAATATTATTACGTACTTAAAATTGAAATTGCGTGTTTTATTTTTTTATTTACGTAGTCATTTTACTAATTAGTGCATTCTTATTTTTAGCAGATGTCGCTAATGGTAGTGGAGAGAAAATCGCCTGAGCTTTCAAGTAATAGTTATAGTGCTTATTTTTTTTCGCTATTCTTTCGCTTAAAATGTTAATGTTCCAATTTTGCAAAAATTCTCAGACACTTCCGTAAATTTAATTTTTTTTAAAGGAATACTTTTTATTTATGTGAATTACTTTTCTAGAAAAGGGTTTCGGTGAGATATGAGAAAATAGAATTTCGTTTTTTTTTCTATTATAAAAATAAACATACTTCAATTTAAAATGCTGACAATCAAAAGTTATTTTTATTTAACAAAATTTTTTTTCGAAAAATTCGTTGTTTCTAAACTAATTTTGTTAACTTTTATTATTACATATAAGTATTAAAATCATTACTATTTACCCATCTTGAACTCGAGAAACTTTTTATTTTTATCTGCAAAATTAGCTAACTTCGATATATATATTGATTTCTTAAAATAAAGACTTGATACCAGTAATAAATATTTAAATAAGGTTTCAAGTTATGTATATGTTCTGCTACAGGGATAACAGTTTGCACTGAGAAGCTATGACTCAACGTAATATTTCGTAAAAGAAATGAACATGTCTAATGTCATCAAATATAGGAAAAAAATGTTTGTTTTTTTCTTTTGGAGATGTTCGATGCTGTTCTTGGATGTGAAAAAAAACAAGGAAGGAAATTATCTCCAACATTTTTGTTGAGATAATAGACTATGGTATGTTATTGAAGAGTTATTGATACGATTATATTAGATTAGCTCCAAATAATAATCCCATATCGGAGGACTTTTGATTTAAATGTTACATACATTCAAACAAATTATTAAATGGTTAACCTTTTTTAAAGAATCTTTTAAAGATATTTTATATAAAACACATTTATTATATCTTTTCGAAATTTATGGATATTTTTTTATGATTAAATGTGTTCATTTTATTTTTATAAGGCATAAAAAGTTCATCTTACGCGAAATATGCACTGTCACTGATATGTTTTGAGGCTTCATTTTATACTTATTCATGCCATACGTGCAGATACAATTATAAAAGAGTTAATATTAAAATTATATATATATATATATATATATATATACTTTAATCAAATTTAAAACTAAATTTTCTTTAAGGTTTTATTTTATCTTAATATTGCAACTTTTATTCAAAATGATAACCTTTTGACTTCGCATAGGGTTTAATTCTCTTTAGCCTATCATTCATCGAGGCACGAACTACATCCATAGGAATTTTCATTGCTGCTTTCCATAAAGGACGTTTAAGTGTACAAATTCAAATACCGTTTTTGGCATATCATACCGTTAAACCTGATCGCAATTTATAGACAAAGGATTTAAATCCAGTCTGCTGGGAGGATAATCTTCGTGTTCTGTTAAGTCCGACATGTCTTCTTTCACCTTATGAACATGAGCAGAGTCCTGTTGATAAGTCTAATAGTTTCCACTGAACTGGTGTTTTACAATTGGTTCTAAGGGCCTTATCACACGTATACGTATTCGGAGCATTTCTTCTTGAAAGCCACCATTCTGAGCAATTTCTACCTAATTGTCATAGCAACGGCTCAGAACATCTTCCCAGGAAACTGAAAGAATTGCTTCTAAATAAAAATTGCTTGAAATTCCAGCCAAAGGGGATCTTTGGCTCCCTATGTCGTAAACAAGATGGTGGTAAAGATGGTAGCCTCGGCTTCGGCAAACGCATTGGAAATGGCGTATAATATTTTAAACAGAATGATGCTTCCTTTCTGTTTATGATCGTCAACAAAGCATGAGAGAGGGATAAAAGAAATAATGTTGAATGTTTGTTTTTTGAAGCAGAAAAATCAGCGAGTGATGTGAAGATAGGGTACGGCTGACGTCTGAACGTATCATTTTGGTTTTGACAACCCTTCACTCTCTTGAAAAATTTCCAAGGATGGCTTCTTGAATAATTTTCCGAGACGGTTGTTCCAATTACGCGTGTATGATAAGATCTTATGGTTTAGTGTCTCGATAAACTTTTGTCGTACCTTCTTTCAGGAGAAAATGAATCCATGAGACGCTTCATAGCTAACACTCCACCAAACCACTGCGGAAGTCAGATGAGGAGCCCTTTGCAAGCATTTTTTCCTTATCTTTCATTTTATGGGAACTTTTTGAGTATGCACGGTCTTTCTGATGTTTGAAAGAGTCTTCAACGCGTGTCAAAAATTTTTCCGTCTGTTAACAGAATTGGTTTCGGCTGTTATGAACATGCTACCACAATAGTGCTTCTATTTTATGGTATCTGAAACTTTAACTACTTTTTCAGAAAATAGCCAGTTTTTCTCGGTTACCTGTTGATCTAAGGCAATGGTTCTTAAACTTTCGATTACCATCCACCCTCCATCATGTATCAGCCTGACATTGTGGGAAGTGGAACGTGGTTTTTGTGTGCTTGAGGTACATCAGGGAGAGCCAGTTGAACACGTGTGAGAGGATCCAGATTTCTATTTAAAAATAGCTTCTGATTGACTGTTACTTTTGTAAAGTGCTGCACAAGTTAGCTCCTATGAAAGAGCCCTAAAGTTGACGTTTTAACGTTGACGGACTACCGGTTCTTGGTTTACTGTTTGCTGCCATGTGGCCATCTTTGAAGTGGTTTATCCACACCTTTACGTGTGAGATGTTCATAGCATCATTCCTGAAGGACTGTCAAACCTTCCGAACAATTTATACACTGGCATCAGGAAGTTTTATACAAAATTTAATGTGATATCGTTGCTTAAATCATTCCGTCATTTTCAGAAAAAAAGAATTAAAACTTGACGAGTACGAGCTACCCTACATTAAAGGGCCAATTGACGCTATATGCGGTAGGGAGAAAATTCGTACCAAGGAATAGATATCTTTTTTTTTCTTATCTCTCCAGTCAAGGACGTGCAATTGGCTTCATTTGTTTTTGCTGGAAGAAGTAAGGGTCAATACTTTCTGAGTTTGCTTCCGGTACAGAATCTATAATTGCGACATAATTAGTTTCAATTAAAATTCTTTATATACTTATTATGATTTACATTGTATAGTTTTAAATATTTACACAAGATCATTATGAAAACAAAGCGTAACTTTATTTTTTGAGAGATCTTTCCTTATTCTTGAAAATAAACTAAATTATTTCTTTTCGGGAGATTATTAGGAACTCATGACTTTTAAAATTCAGTCTGCTACAATAAGAAAAATATAGTACAAATCATGAATCAAAATGAGATGTCAACAACACAGTTTTGATTGTTTGAAGATAGAAATCTAATTTTATGAGGTTTTGATTGTGAGACAGAAATACAGTTTTAAAAAATAATCTTGAAAAAAATAAAGCAGTTTTTATAAAAACGGCTGAATAAAAACTTTTCTGAGTCACAAATAAAAAGGACACAACTTCAACGCTGGAAAGTTTTCATTTAAAATTTGAATACCTCTAAATCGCGTGGTGTATGTGTACTAAGAACAAATTGAACTAAACTTGAAAATGGAACTTTAGTTTTAATATACAGAAAGTTTTGCATGCATGTAGATTTAAATACATACCGTTAAGAAGCACTTATTTCTTGGAAACTGTGGTTTCAAGAATATAGGCTTAGAAATAATTCTTCATACTATGCATTTTGCTAAGCCTGAACACAGAAGAAAGTTCTCAGAAAACAATGAATTAAAAGTATTTTCGCATTCTTGAAAGTAATCTCAAGTTGCAAAGATTCCAGAAAGAAAGTGAAGTGAAGTAATGGGATTATTCTAACAGAAGAGAGAACTGGAATTTTGTATTCATGAAACTGCTAATAGAAGGAAAATTCAACAAAAGAACTCTCTTGTTGGTTGAATCCGAAAATGCAAAAGAAAATATAATCTGCAACCTATGTTACTATTACAGCCTACGCAAAATAATTTTCTTTGAAATAGAACAATTAGAGCAAAAACAAAAATGGCGAATTTGAGATAGAAATCCCTCGTTGGATAATTATCATTCAAAAGAATCTGGAAAACATTTTTCAACTAAATATTTAATAGCATAAAAATCTAAGTAAAACAGTTGATGTTAATAATATAATAAATTTGTTTTAATTTCCTAAAACTTTAGATAATTATTAAATTGAGTTTAAGTGAAATTTTAAAAATATGAAAATTAAAAAATCGGAAATCATTTTTAAAAAAATAAAATTTTAATATTGTGATATAAATAAAAATAACATATTTTGTGCTATAAATTTTTATTTTCAGTTTGTTCATTGCATCTA
Organism: Trichonephila clavata; assembly: GCA_019973975.1. Taxonomy (NCBI): domain Eukaryota; kingdom Metazoa; phylum Arthropoda; class Arachnida; order Araneae; family Nephilidae; genus Trichonephila; species Trichonephila clavata. The sequence goes on from BMAO01038503.1 coordinate 17,391, forward strand.
CTATATAAAATAAAAATAGAATGCTATATTGAAAAACATTTTTAAATATTAAAAAGGTAAAGACACTTGGATAATTTTTTTCTCAATAAAAAGAGTATTTTGAACATAATTCCCTATATATACTTGTTACAAACAAAATACATTTTTTAAAACTTACCATATATTTATATGGAAATAAAGTGTTTCAATTATAATTCAGAATAATATAAATAATGTGTGTTATTATTAAAATTTAAATAACCGAAATTTAAGATTAACTTTTGAAATCAATATAATGCCAACACAAAATTTTCTGTTTTCTTCTTATAATATAGCTTTCACTGAGTGCACTGCATATTACAGAATGATAATTTCTTAAATTTAATAAACTAACATTATTTTAAATTATGTTTTCGATTCTGGAATTAATTACTGAATAGCTGTACATGTTATATATTTGAATATATTGACTTTATTAGTCAATAAAATTGTATTATTACAGCTATAGTCTGAAGTATTATTACAATTTTATATGACAAGCTGAAACATTTTACGTTGTATGAAAAAAAATCAAAGTACTTCTGAAAAGGTATTCTCCGAAAAATTGTTTACATATGTTTATTTAAATAATGCGTTATTGTTTAAAAGAAATGCAGGATTAGTTGTTTAGTTAATCATAAAAAAATTTAAATGATAGCAATCAATGTCACAGAAAATGTTTTTTATCTTTTTATAAAATTTTACAACCCATAATGCTTAGTCGCTAACGTTTGAATCATTTTCAAAGTTTTGCAAAGAAAAAATAAAATGGCTTTATTATTGTGTAGAAGTTACAATATATCTTCACGTAAATAAATAAAAAACAAAAGATACAGTATTTATTTAAACTCGTTTAGTTTCATTCTAAAATGAAAAAAAAGTGGAAAATGTAAGATCTTAAAAACTAATAGAGAAACTCTCGTCAAAAAATTCATTCAAAATAATAGGTGTAATAAATTATAATTTATGTAGAGATTATTATAATGTATTGTTTGTAAATACACACAGTATTGAGAACTAAAAGAGATCTATATAAAATAAATTTTATGCATAATAGTTATGCCTCAAAATGATTGAGGGTTGATGAAATTAAGGTATCCGACTACTTGCGACAACTTTTTTATAAAAAAAAAAGGAGACATGAGCATTTTTTGTTGTTTTTAGATTTGCTTAGTACATTTTAAGGAAATTATGCTAAAAGGAAGAGAAAAAGAAATTATATTATAACTAAAATGGGTAAAAATTTACAAAAAATAACATAAACGGGGCCCATTCTGTACCAAAAGTTTATCAACAAATTTTAAATTTATCAATTCTGATGTGTTATTATATCATTCATTTTCAAAATGAAAATCAGATAAGAGATATTTTAAATTTTACAAAAACTAGAGCACATTATACGAAATTGCTTAAAAAGACAGTGGTTATATTCACAGAAGAGACTAAATTTTGTAATAAAACAGTGATTGATAAATCTGAAGTATAAACATTTCTATTATTATACAGGACATACACAAAATATTTCAGTGAATTATATTCAAAACTTTTTTAGCAATCTCTGTCCCCCCCCCCGTGTGAGCACTTTCAAAAAATCACATTTCGAGTGGAAACGCGTTTTTAGAGTATGACATCTTGCTTAAGTAATGGCATTTACTTTTACTAAAACACTTGTAGTTTTTGTTCTAGTGAACGGAAAATAATATAAACTTGGTATTTTTATAAAGCTAATAAGATGGTCTATAAACTAAAATTAAAAAAAACTTGTCAATTTTTGCAAAATTCACAATTTTAGGGTAGTCGGATCGTAGCATTATATAACTCATATCATTACTCGGCGACGTTTGCAGGGTATTTCATGATGTTGTATGACTATATATTGTTTTTAAAGATTTTGATATCTAAGTCTGTAGTACTAAGCTTTTGGTTGCATTGAAAAATATTCTCACATTCTCATTCTCTCTTGTTTAAAAAGGACAAAACGTGAATTTCTTAAAACGGAAGTACATTTAATTTTTACGTCCCTGTACCCCTCCCCCTAATTTGGATTTGATTTTTGAAGAGTCTCCATTCAATAAAAAAAAAACATGTTTGCCAAATTTTTCTGTAGGTCTAATCACTCATGGTACTTTCTTACCTATAACACCGCCCCCATAACCTCTTTTGGGAGTCTATTTCCTTAAATCTCGTTCTTTGCAGATCTCTACGCAAGGAAACAAACATATTTTCCAAATTTTAGGGCTGCAGATCTAATAGTTCAAGAATGGGAATTATTTTGATTGTTAATGTCCCCTTAACCCCTAAACTGCTCTTTTAAGGTCGATTTTACCAAGATTGTTCTTAGCGGATCTTTACTGAACTGAAGAAACATGCTTGGTTATTTTCTAGTCTGTCGGTCTAATTAGTACAAAAGAAGAATTAATTTAATAACTATAACACCCCGCGACCCCTCCCCCTTATGAATCGATTTCAGAAAATCCTTTTTCTTTGTGGATCCCTACTCAGCAAAAGGAACTTGCCTGCCAGGTTTTCAAGTCTGTAGGTTTAATTACTCTAGGGACCTCATGTTAAGTGAATTAGTGTGTCGCTTTTCGACTGTATATTTGTAGATTAGAATGTAATGATTTGTTTTCTGTGGTTTTAAAAACATACTGTAAAAGACCCTGCTGATATATGAAAGCATGTGCAGAATATGTTTCACATTATTTAAATAAGTGATTATTTTCGAATTTATAAAACTAATCGTCATCAGCAAGTCTGCTTAATACCTACATAATTGAGTTCTTACCACCTGCGCTTTATTTTAAAATGAACTGGAAAGTAAATCTTTATCTAATTTCTATAACAAATTTTTAAGTAGCTTGCGTGACTCAGGGTAGAAAGTTTGACGAAAAATTTCCTCTATAAATAAAACAAGTAACAAAAAAATCAATTTTTATGTTAATTCCTACTTAGATCAACCAAAAAAAAAATTTATTTTAGCTACTTTTTAAATAGTTATAATTAATATAAATATATATAACCATATGACGGAGTCACAACATTAAAGTGGCAATTAATTTTTATTAACTTATCCTTAAATTATTGTTATTGTCATCCAAAACAATCGTGTATATAAAATTTTAGTTTAACTGAATTGCTTTGAAATAAGAGAAAAATAATCTTTTAAAGTTTTGACCCAAGTCGCTAAAAATGAGCCCAAGCGGCTGTATCCGTAATTCTTTAAATAATTAATGAAAATTTATTATACTTAAATTAACGTGTTGTTACCCAAAACAATAGTGTATAGGAATTTTCCGTTCAAATGAGCGCTTTAACATGTGAGGAAAAAACCTTTTCAAGTTTTGCACAAGCCGCCAAAATGGTCGCTAAGTCGCCAAAAATGATGCCAACGTGATTGTATTTGTAATTATTTAAATAGTTAGTTTTAATCAGTTAATTTTTAATTATAATTAAATTATTGTACTGTTATTCAAAATAATCGTGTATATAAAATTTCAGCTCAATTGAGTGCTTTAAAATGGATTTTATTAACGATTGAAAATTTGAACAAGATAAATAAATATATAAATATATACAGAGTGTGAACTATATATATATATATATATATATATATATATATTATATATATATGCATATATATACATATATATATATATATATATATATAGTTCACACTCTGTTCATACTCTCTTTTTTAATTCCTACAATATATATATATATATATAATAGTAGAGAAATTAAAAATTAAGACCCAAAGCTAATTCCTGTATAAAATATGCTTATTTTAAAGAAGTTACTCGTACAGAAATTGATAAGAACTAAGCTTTAAAAACTCTTAAATTTATCTGAAATGTTGGACAGCAATAATTACTTAATTATTAATTTTATTTTTAAGTAAGTTCTTAAAGTGTTCTGGATCTAAAAGGCTTATCTCATCAAGCTTAAAATCAGATTCTATTTTTGCTCTAAACGCGTCATATACATATATTTTAAACTGCCACGCTTATATTTTTTATTACCATTATGCAAAACTAGAAACAAAACACCTTTTCCCTTTTGCCTCCATTTGAAACAGCAGAATAAATGTATCTTTTTTACGCAAATGTAGAATCAACGAAAAATTGCAATTTTCTGTGTAACATTTTGCTTCGCATCTCATAAAAATACATTTTTATTTGGAATATTTCCAAATCATTCTTCAAACTTTATAAAACATGGTATTTTATTCCACGTGCTCTAAAAGAAGAAGGCCGGAGCATTAGACTTATTCAAATTCTACGAATGGAAGTTTTTTAAAATGTGATTCTGCATATCAGAATATACTGAATGAGAATGAAAAAAAAAACTTTATATGTAATAATTCAGAGTGTTACTATACTCAACAAATGTGGATGGAATTGTAATTACGGATTTATTATCTAGATACTACATTTAACTACATTCAGAACCGTACTTTTCGGGAAGAGACACAATAATTTTTGATGTTAATATAATTTGAATTAGAAAATAAGAAAATTGTTTTAAGAATGTTATATTACAAGAAAGAATTATTTATATGCAAATTTTTGGCAAAAAATGAAGAACGAAGAACATATTTTAAAATAATTCTTATAATAATAATACTTCCTCCCTATATAGTTATAACTTGTATAGTTGAACTTCCCAGGATTTTGATAAAATCAAGTTATTTCAGCGTTACGATCAATTGAAAAAATAACGCGCGTGGTATTGTTAAAATTTCTCGACTCTGATTTGTTAAGATATGAACAAATACGCTTCTAAAGTACATATTTCAAAAATATTAGTTCAATCCCGGTACAGAAATATTATATAGATATGTATAGGAAAAATATTATTACTTTAGAAGTATTTTCTCATAAAAGGAAAATGTTTTGTTTGCATGACATTCCTTCTTCATGCTTTTGAAAAAAATACTGTATGTGAATAATTTTTTCTTGTCTTAATAATCTTACAGCAATTTTATATATAGATTGCAATTCTACTGATTCGAAATATGAAATGTTTAGTTGTTTGTACGTAGTCAGGCCAAACGTAGTCAGGCACCTTAAACCTTATTTTAGCACTTGCATAAAATTACGGCATTGAGTATACGCGTGAGGGCTTATAAATTATTTTTTCAATTAAAAATTACCATATTTTTGATGTATTGGGTTCAATTCATGTGACGTCATTGTCACATGATAATGATAGCCATACACGAGGGTTTTGCCAATCAGTTTAAAAACTCTTGGGCGTCATAGTCACATGATAATGATATCCACACACGAGGGTTTTGCCAATCAGTTTAAAAACTCTTGTGACGTCTAGTCACATGATAATAAATTAAAGCCACACACGAGGCTTTTGCCAATCAGTTTAAAAACTCTTGTGACGTCATAGTCAAACGACAAATGCAATCACCTGTTTCTGGCTAATAACTTCATGCGCTTCGTTGTAACCAACTTTTGGATCTTTTCAGTAAGTTTCTCTTAAAAAGTACAAATTTTTCAACAATAATAATGCACATTGGTAGACAAAACGCACTTTTTTAAAAAAAGAACATGCATAGAATTAGACTTTTTCATAATATTTGATTAAAATCAAATGTTAAGAAATTAACTCTTATGAAATTATGAAACTTTATCTAAGTTTTGCATATTGAACAACGAGTACATTTAATTTAATGTCTGCTTTGAATTCAATGTAGAACACGTGTTTGTGTTTATCATGTAACCATCATCAATTGAGCACATTGATAAAATTATAATAAAATAATAACCTTTTTTTAAATAACAGTTATTATATCAAATTGGTTTCAAGTATTAATGGACTCTTAAGTGCTTGTGAAATTTTATCCCTCTTCGTCTACTTTGTCTAATAAAGTCCAAAATAAGAATTCGTCAAAAAAAATTGTGAGTCGTTAAC
>BMAO01038504.1:0-23067 GCA_019973975.1 Trichonephila clavata
TAAACAAAACCATTATTGAATTTTCGGAAAGTAAATTTTGAATAATTTTCCTTTGCATAGTATTTTTTAGCATCAAATTGTCTGATGTTGTACATTTTGTTATTATTCACCTTTGGAGTATGCGTCTACATAATTGCGTCTACTTTTCATGATATTCCTCTTTTCGGATGATGTGGAAACATAATCTGCATTAATCATTTCATTATAATTTTCGAATCAGCATCAATTATAATTTGAGCTTTGAATAAACTCCAAATTGTGTTTTTCTGCCACAATTGGAGCTGTGCGCACATTATCCTTATCTGCTGCAGCGAATTTTTACGATGATATAGTAGAACAGTCGAAACCTGTTTGTGCTTTTCGTATTTCGTCCATTACCAGAAATTAAACTTTTTCGTGTTATAAGATATTTGTAATGAACTAAGAGAAAGAAATGCAAGAAAATACGAATTTGCTTGTCGGGACAATTGTATTTTTTCGTATTAACCCATATTACGTCCTTAGCGATTTCACGTCAAACGTATTTTACTGTATATTATTAGGTAATTCGAAAAACCTAGTGATTCTCATTTACTATATAAGATGGATAAATAAACAGCAAGGAAGGTCTTGCTTTCCTAAACAATATTTGAAAAAGTCATTATTATTATTTCTACACGGTCCCTCAATAAATGTTTAAAAATGTAGCTGTGTACCATAAGTTGTCAGAAATTTTTATATATAAAGATATATATTTTTAGCATAGACTACCTCTTCAGCGCTTTCATCTGCGTGTTTTTTATAATGTAAACCCTCTCTTCTAATAAGACAGGTCTGTGTGTGACACTGCAAGCAATGAGCAGATGGAGGCTTTTTTAATGTCTTCTTTCACGATTAAATACAGTATAATATTTTCTCTAAAACAAATTTACTTAATTTTTATTGAACTAAAATTTAGGGTCTAAGCCCCAGGATCCCGAAATCCCTGGAGTTAAAATGATTTAACTCTGGATTTAATGTTTCTCTGTGAATTATGTTTTGAAACTTTTTTTCACAAAAACTATGTATTGTGAATCTGATATTGTATTTAATGTATCTTGTTTACTTTTTTTCTGCCGTATACGTTTAATGCCAGTTTTCTTATGATTTGAAGAACGTTTCGAGGCAGTGTTTATTTAAACCATTAATTTGATATTCTCTTTTCTTGTTTCATCGTAAATTTCTCCCCATTGCGAGTTCAATAGATTGGACCCACAGGTTGTCATTTGTCAACTGACTTCAAGGGACAGAGTTAAACAGAATTTTTGGAAGATATCTAGCTACAGGAGATATTTTATTCTTGAGTGCAATTATTTTAACGTTCCAAAAATTACTTGTATTCTCTACCATCAACAGACACGTTTTCGAAGAAATTGACCTGCTGAAATTGGTAAAAATCTATTATTTTACATTCAACTGGCATGGAATACTACCATGTAATTTCGTTTTGAATTTTGAATTATGGTGCAGTTTCTTAAAATATAATTAATATACAATTACTGCAGTATCTCTTTTAAGATAAACTTTGAATAATTCACAAACAATATTGGTATGGGTCTCTTTGAATATGGAACTTATGTATTTACCTCTCATTAGGCAAATTCAATTTAAATTAGTGTTTGTAGCCCTGATTTCGGTGTTAATTTTAATCCCTAATTTTCAGGATTAAAATAACTAATTATGAGACTTAATTTTTATTTAAATTATTTTCCATATTAAAATTTATATTGAGAGCTTCACCTTCCGAAACGAGACATTGTGCGACATTCATTGCTGTGCCACTGTAATAAAAATAATTGCAACTGATACGTCTAATGTTTATAACAATTTTGATTTTTCCTTTCTTAATCACATTAATCATGAATCCTTTTCCGGATGATCAATTTATGCCAGTATAAATTGTTTTATTGAGATTTCTTCTCTCTCTCTCTTTTTATAACATTTATCAAGAGATAACTTGAGCGAAGTATTTTTTTTCTTATAAGTATATTCAAATAATATGTTATTGCTGTTTGGATCATCGAAAAAGCATTATTTAAAATCCTTTCTGAATTTCTAAAGTTTGTAAATGAACTCATTTATTTCTCAGTTATTTAATGTTTTATTTCTTAATCTACATAGAAATAAATTTTGTAATATTATTTTGTTATCATTATAAATAATTTTTCAATTTAGATTGCATGTATTTAATATTCAAATGTTGTTAAAACTATTTCGAAAATATTTTATTTAAGGAAGCTAAAAGACAGAATTTTATTGGACTGTGAAATGTACAAAGTATTTATTATTATTATTTTTAATACTGATGTTTGTTTTTTGAGTATTTTTATTAAAGTTAATGTTAACGTTATAATTAATATCTAGTGTTATATGTTAACGAGATTTTTTTAAAAAGGAAAATATTTTTATATTGGTGTTTTATATGTAGAAAAATTTTTAGATTAAAATTTATGTAAATCCATTCACTACTGTCTGTACTTGCTGTTAAGAGGTATATGTAAGTTAGTTGGAAAAAAAGTTCAGATTTCAAAATTTAAATTTTGATAATTCTGCTTCCTCTTACAATGTCTTACCTCATGTAGTTACGAATTCTAAATATATAAACAAAAAGAAAATACAGCGTTTCTATGAAAATAAAATAGGTGATTTTTATTCTGTTTAAAAAATACAATAAAATTTTGGAAACACTTAAACATATCAATTTTTATTTCAAATGGTTTTTAATGAATTCAAATTGTAGTGTTTTTAATGAATTCAAATTGCAATAATTTTAATGAATTCATTACGTGCGATTTTTGGTTTTGTTTTTCATAATGAATTAATTTGGTTTTGATTTGTTTCAATAAATACTAATATTAAAACAAAACATTTTATTTATTTTTGTTTTTTTTATGTAATTTTAACCATGCTACTGTGTAAGTATTTTTCATACATTTTTGAGTCCTGATTCCGGGACCAATCCCAGGATCTGGATAGTGTGATCGCTAAATCCCGGGATGAAACATATTGCACAAGAGAGAAAATCCTACAGAAAATTGACAAATAAATTTTTGTTGGATATTCAATTACATTTTCTAGACAAACATTTTTTAGAGATCTTCAAGCGTACGGCACCTGTTGTAAAAGAATAACTTGTTCAAGGTACCTTGCCAGATAATTCTGACTTCAGCCTGTAGCGGCACCTTCTTCTGCAAATCACTAAGAATAAAGGACAGGAAAAAAGTCTTTGGAGACAGGTTCGAATAGGAATTCCTTTCGCCCTAGTCGGCTGGAGCATGTACGGCGACGATGAGGACTGATAGGTCGGTGGTTTAAGGAAACACTCTTATCAACTTCAACAGTTTGTCAACGAAAGCGCCAGTGTCTGTTCGGAATGAACTTCGGAGGACAAAATGAAAATGTTGCCTTTCTGACAAATATTTCCAAAAAAAAAAATGCTTTTTCCAAAGCGACGTTTAAAATAATCTCTAATATCACAAAAATCTTGTTTTGGATCGATGCCCAGGAGATTGGAGTCAGTTATTGCTTTAAAAGTTGGAAAAGCAAAGTATTTTATTATCTGTGCATCATTCATATTAGGTGCAATCTCTTGCTTATTTTATGCTAAATGCAGTTTTTTTTTGGCTTGCATATTTCAATTAATTGTGTTTTATTTATCCTGTGCTTTGAGTCTTCTTGTTTCTTTTCCATCCAGACATATTTTCTGTATTTACCCACAAATTTAAAAACATAACCTCAGTAATTTTAGATCGTGTTTCCTTCTTTAATTTACGTAATGTTCATGGATGCATGTTGACTTTTATGACTGACTGTGTGTACAATTAAGCCCAACATAACAATTAATAAATGACGTCTGGATTTTTCAGCAATTTTTTTTTATAAATGATATTATGATCATCTAGGATTTAGACTAAGGAATCAGATATCATTAAGGTCCAAAATCGCATGATAGAAAAAAATCCATTTACTTTTTAAACATTGAAATAATTTAAAAATATTTGTGCAGGTTGTAAAGCAATTTGAACAGTTGAAAATGATATATTTTTATACAATTTACTTTATTTATACAGAATAAAAAAATTTATACAGTGGTTTTTTTATTATCCGTGTTACCGGAAGGTTATATACACCCCCTGCAATTTATATACGAATTAAGGGCAAAAATATTATTGAAAAGAAAAACAGATTGTTATAAATATTTACAAAACTAACAATGCAATTATTGTAAACGCGTATTTATTTCATTATATCACTTAGTTCGACAATTAAGAAAAAAAATTTAAAATCATATTGTTGAAGCTTTATTGTTCCAATTGAATATCATTAATATTAATTTCAAAAACCGCCAGCACTGAGAGTCTTCGAGCGATATTCTTATCTATCCAAAGCAATCTGTAGTCAAACTATACGTAAGTTTATTTCTTATTTATACATTTTAATTAGTTTGAACAAAAAAAAAATACCAAAATTATGCTTCAAAATTTATAACTGAATCTTAAAGAACACTTTAAATATGTCAATAACCTTGAACTACTACTCTTATTACTCTCGCGGTCAACAGTAATAATATACATTTTGTAACTATCTCATACTTTCCTAAATAGTTCAGATAACATAAAATGTTTGTAGAAATAAATGAATCTCGTTTTTGCTTCCATGAATATTGATTTTATTAAAAAAAAATTAATGTTCTAAAAGGAAGCACATATATATTATAGAAATCTTTATTGCATATGTAAAATCACCTCTACAAGAAAGGTGCGATTCCAATTCACCACTCTGTTTAAAAAATACACATTTTCTTAATGCATATCCGACTTAAAATTGCATTGATTGGAGATATTTTTCTGTTTTTTTTTTTTTAAATGATTGATGGATCTAAAGAAGAATGATTTTGGGACAGGAATTTTAAGTTCTAACTAGCTGCATTTCATGTATTTTCACGGGCTTTTTTGAGTGTATAACCTTTTGAATTTGGAAATTCCCCATCCTTTCTCGGTGTCTGCACTTCCTATTTATGTGGGATTATTACATTAATGTTTTTCTAAATTTCTTTCTTATGGTTGTTCTGTAGGATCTGTCTGTTTCCTCTACACTTAGGCCATAATTGCAACGGGCTTTTCCGAGCGTATAACTTTACCTCCACAAAAAATTTCCCCTTTTTCTCTCGACCTGGCTGTGTGGTATGCATGGTGTGAGTGATTTCGATATTGATGTCGTTAAATTTCATTTTATCAGAATTTTTTCCATTAATTTTCTTTGTTAGACATTCACTAAACTCTCCACTAAACCCGACGTTGCATGGATTTTTATGAAAATAATTTTATTTTTCTTCCCTTTTCTCAAGTGTAAGATGTTTTCTTTCATTTTATATTCGATTAATAATTTTACAAAAGTAGTATTTATTTAGTTAATTATTTTCAAAACTGTTTTAGCAATCGCTGGCCCCGTTTGATTGTTTTCAAAGAATCATATTTCGATTAAAACGCGTTTTAAAGTATGGCATCTTGCTTAAAGGAATGGCATCTGCTTTTACTAAAACACTTGTAGTTTTTGTTCTAGTGGACGGAAAATGATAAACTTGTTATTTTTATAATGCTAATAAGACGGCCTGTAATTTAAATTCATAGAAAAATTCTCATTTTTTTTTGGCAAAATTCACACACAATTTTAGGGTAGTCTGATAACTTAATAGCAACGTTAAAACTAAGCTTGGATTGAAATTAAAAAATAATTCAATTGAAAACAATGGTTCAATTCAATTAAAACGATAGTTCAATGGGGATAATGGAAATTCGAAGTATGATAACACTTTCCGTTTTCATGAAAAAATATTGGCACCATGTATATTCTGATTAGATTTGTAATCCGAAACCTGGTTCTATTACGTAGTCGAGGGACATTGAGATTTTGCATAAGTATAAATTTTAAAACTAGATATAATTGAAGATTATGTGAGGGTACATGCGAACGTTCAAGCGAATTTAAGAACTACTTGGGATATGAAGTTCTTTGTTATTTATAAATGATTGTTTATATAGATACATATTCTTTCATTTCCATGCAAGTCATTAAATTTTTAGAGTGGATTTTATTTAGAATGTCATTGTTAAACATCACTATTGATCTTGTGCGAAACCCCTGATCACAATTTAATCTTTGTTGCATGCACGACTAAATTTGAGCAATAAGATCTACATCATTTTCTACTAAATTAGAAAATTCTCTGGAAAGTAAAATGCATCCTCTAACACATTGGCTTCCAATTATAGATAATCGATTTTCACACGCGTCTCTGCATAATGTTCCAAATCTACGTCATTATGAATTTACACTCTCAATTCATTTTCACAGACTGAATTTTTCAACTTTTGTCCAGAAGTTTGACTATTTAATACAGGTTCTAATTTCATCAGCCGGTGTACCCCTCTGGATTACAGGGAGAATTTTTCAGAAAAAAACAGCCAATAAAACTACCGGTATTTCCATAATATCTGTACTATCTCGTAAATCCTGAAGAGACCATTTTAACACTTTCACAGCTTTCTTGTGAGACATCGTACTTTTATCCCACACTAAAAGCTTATATTCTCGAAAAATCCTGCATCGATAGCTATTTTTACTGAAATTGCAAATGGGTGAATTTTCTTGTGCAATATTCAACAATAATTTTAAAACGGAATGTGCAAGTGTACAGTAGTATCCCGGTTGGAAATTAATAATAAGTTTATCAAAAACGTTTTTTTTTTCACCAAGTACTTCGAGAAAAAGAGTGCCCCACTACCGGGTTCTATTTAACTTAACACTTGATGCAAAATATGACTTGGTCCTGGAGTTAAATGAGGGATTGATTATGTTACTTGATGTTGCAGTGATATAAAATCGTAGTCTAATTCTCCAGCAATTTCATTATCGAAGCCATTCTCTTCTCACATAAAGTTTTTGTAGAAATAACTAAAGCTCTTTTTTATTGCTGCCGTGAGTATTGATTTTTTTAAAAGTATTAAATGCCCAAAAAGAGAAATCACACATATATTATAGAAATGTTTAGTGCAAGTGTAAAATCACATCGACAAGAAAATCGCGATTCCAATTAACTACTCTGATTCAAATACACATTATCCAAATGTAAATCTTACGGAGAATTGCACCGCTTGACGACATTTTTATGGTTTTGAGAAAATAATTGTAGGAATTCAAAGAAGAATGGCGAGAACAAAAATTTTAAGTTCTAGCTACCTGCATATCCAGATGTTGCACAGGCTCTTTTGAGTGTATAACATTTTGACCTCGGGGATTTCCCCTATCCATCTGGGTGTCAGGACTTCCTGTGTATGATGGATTACTATATCAACGTTGAATAAGTTAATTTTTTTCTAAATTTCATCCTCCTCTTAGCCCTGCCAAAGGGGTCTGTTTTCGCATTACATGGGGTTTCCCGAGAGTACAACTTTACCTACAAATATTTCCTCTTTCCCTCTCGACCTGGGTGTGTGGCATGCACGGTTTGAGTGATTTCTATATTTACGTCAGTAAATTCGTTTTACCGAAATTTAATCCCATTTTAATTCATTGTCAGCCATACTTCTTTTCTTCACCGCTAAGCCCAAAGTTGCAAGGGTTTTAATGAAAATATTTTTTTTTGTTCTTTTTTCCTTTAGTATAATAAATTCCTTTTTATTTGTACATTCGATTAATAATTTACAAAGGCATTATTGCTTATATAGAATTTTTTTTAATTATAAGCAATAAAGGAAAATGTTTTTGATACTAAGAATATTATAACAAACTAAGTTTATTATTTTTATTACTATAATTAATTTCTTAGAATCTAAAAGAACAAAAATATTTCAAAATTTTTTTTACCAATCAATTGATACATAACATTAGCTTTAAAATACCCCTAAAAACTAATCTAGAATTATCCACAAGATAACAGATTATGTAGGACTTTATTATTAACTTCCTTTTACCAGCAACTTCTCTCGCATTGATATCTTCAAATAACTTTGTAAAAATAATAATAATCATTTGAAAATAAATACAACAAAATATTTTTTTACTGCTTGACTGAGCCCATTAAAATTTAAAAATTCAAAAATTCAGTTTAGTTTAAAAACTGAAAATATACATTATGATAATTTACTGCAAAAATTCAAAACTTAAACTATTAATATTTTTAAAAAGTTGAAAGTATTCACGTTTAATAAATATTTACTCTATATAAGAGCTCAAACACACAGAATATTGTTCTAAGATGCTCCTGTATGCTGTATCTTTCATCAGTTGCAAGTATGTGAAGATTTCGGGCATTGGATACTCTTTAACAGGCTACATATAGAGATGGCAAGGGGAAATTGTTGCGTTTCCAAATACACCCCTGCTAACGGTAATATTTGCCCTTACGCTTTGTTAATAGCAACAGTAAAACTGAGTTTGATTGGAAATTGAACTCGTTGATTTGAAACGTTAGTTCAGTGGCTAAATATGGAATTGGAAGTATGATAACACCTTCCCTTTTAAAAACAAAATATTAGCCCCAAGAATATTATGCCTCAATTTTGTGATCTGAACCTTCGTTCTATTAAATATTTAAGGGTCAAGGAGATTTTGCATAAGCATACTTTTTTAAATCTAGTTTTAATCGAAGTTTATGTGAATGTACATGTGAAAGTTCAAGCGAATTTAAGAATCCGTGGAATATGAAGTACTTTGTTCATTATACATGATTGTTTTCATTGGTAAATATTCTTTCATTTCCTAGAACATCGTTTACATTTTCAGCATTGATATTATTGAAAATGTCATTGTTACTCCCCAATATTGAGAATGCGCACAACCAATAATCACAATTTAAATTATGTTTCCAGCCCAAGTACATTTGAGCAATAAGATATGCATGTTTTTCTACTAAATTACAAAACTCCCTGGAAAGTAAAATACAGCCTCCAGCACATTTGCATTCTAACATCTATCACGAATTTACATTTTCGTCTCTGCATAATGTTCCAAATCTACGTCATTGCATCTCTCAATTCGTTTTCACAGACTGATTTTTTCAACTTTCGCCCTTAAGCGAGATTATTTAATACAGGCTCTGATTTCATCAGCCGGTGTAACTCTCTGGATTACATGTCTAATTTGTTAGAAATCACCAGCTAAGAAAACCACCATTCTTTCCATAATATCTGTATTATCGTGTAAATCCTGAAGATTCCGATTTAACGCTTATCTTGCTTTCTTTTGAGATATCGTACTTTTATCAAAAACTTAAAGCTTACATTGTCGAAGCATACAGGTTCGAGAGCTATTTTTACTGAAATTGCAAATGGGTGAGTTTTTATGTGAAATATTCATCGGTAATTTTAAAACGGAATGTGCAGGCGGTCAGTATAGTCACGGCTATAACGGAAGAAGCCACAACCACTGTTACCTTCTGTTTTCTTCTGACGGACGTTAATAATAAGTTTATCAAAAATGTTTTTGTGGTTGCTACAGGAGCTTTCAGAAAAAAAGTGCACTCCTGCTGGATTCTATTTCTCGTAACACTTGATGGAAAACTTGACTTCGTTCATGAGTTAATTGAGCGATTAATTCCGTTACTTGATGTTCCAGTTCTATGAAATGGTGGTCTAATTCTCGTGCAATTTCATTATCGAAGACATTTCCGTCGACTGGCCGTGGACTAATCATTCCAAAATCATGTAGTTTCTTCTGAACCGTTGCAAAAATCTTTTTTTTTTCAATTATTATTAACATTTCATTAAAATTGTGCTCATTGAAAGGCATATCTGCTTGCACTTTTTGCAGTCGTCGATAAATATCTTATGCCATGTACTCTTTGCACTTATTACAAAGGGTTTGAGGATTAGAAACATCGCAAGATGATACAATTATAGCATATGGTTCCCTAATTTTATCGGTGATGGACATATTGTATTTCTTGCCCCATAATTATATCTAATATATCTTCATTGTAATACCTTTATATAAAATATTTGGTTCAGTTTAAGTGAAAAATTTTGTGTAAAATATGACCATATATTGGAAATGTTAAATATTTCATAAATCTAAACTTTTTAGGCATCTACCATTATCATAGAGCTTTAAATATCACGCCATGTGCTAAAACTTTGTGTTGTTTCTGTCTTCAAAAAGGGGGACAAAATTTGCATTAAAATTTCAGGGAATGTAGTAATAGAGAATTTCTTGGCCAACTTTGCGATGTTCCTCAAAGTTTGAGTTTAAAATTTAAAAAAAAATCATTTAAAATAACTTTTTTGTAAAGAAATTATATAACAGTGTGTTTCACAGTTGCTTGTTACAAATGTGAGACCATTTTTATGAAAATTTCCGGTAGTGACAAAATGCATAATCTTTCGCCAACTTGTTGAAGATTAAGCAACCCTCCATGGATCTTCCGGCGTCTTTTCTGTTCCCTTAAGAATATGGGCATAAAAAAACGTATGTTACTCGCCGATAATGTAGCGTTTCATTCGTGAAATCGGTTTCATTTTAAAATCGGTCCAGCAGCTCTTTTCAGAGATTAGCCGGAATAAACAGACAGACAAAAAGAGAAATTCATTAAAAATTGATTTGTTATATAAATAATGTATATATTTTTAAATGCGTTTATCAAAACTCTATTAATTTGAAAGTACAAAGAAATACACTTCAAATTTATGTATTTAATTAATCCGAAAGTTTCAGTTAGACATTTAATGAAAGTAACATAACAGATGTTTAACATTTAATAAAATAAACCATTTAAAAAACTACTTTTTGTAAAGATATTAAATTACACTATGTTTCAGTTATTTGTAAGAAATGTGAGAAAAGTTTTATTAAAATTTCCTATATTGAGGCAATACATAATATTTTGCTAACTTGGTGGGGAGAAAACAAAGAACAACGGTTTTACATGTATAAATATTTCCAGTGCCCGCATGAATACGGAAACAAGAAACACCCTATGTTACTCGTTAATAATGCAGTTTTCCATTTGTGAAAGATTTTTAAGATCAGCCCAGCCATTTCAGGATTAGTTGGGGGAAAAAAGACACACAGACAAAAATTTTATTAAATTGATTTTTGGATATTTGTACCATATATACTTTTAAATGCATTCAGTAAAAAGCTGTTAATTTGAAAATAAAAACAGACACTTCAATTTTCGTTTATTTTTATAAATGAATTAAGGTAAAATTACACTTGTAGAATTTTTTTTTAAAAAAATTAAAAAATAAGGAATTTTGTATGTTTTTTTAGATTTGTTTTGTGCATTTTAAGAAAATTATATAAGAAAAGAAAAAGAAATAATTATTTCTAAAATGGGAAAAAATTCGTACAAATTTTAAAAAATAACATACATGGGGCACATTGTGTATCAAAAGTTTATACACTATTTTCCAATTCTGATGTGTTACTATATTATTTATTTTTGAAGTGACCTTCAACATAAGAGATATTTTAATTTTTACAAAAACTAGAGCCCTTTATTTTAGTTATTACATGGAATTACTGAAATAAACAGTGATTATATTCACAAAAGGAACTGTAAATTTTGTAATAAAATTGGGATTGAGAAATCTGACTATTTTCTAGTATTATACAGAACAAAGAAATAAAATTTCAGTTAAATGTTTTCAACACATTTTGAGCAATCGCTATCCCCGTTTGAGCATTTTGAAAAGAACGCATTTCGATTAAAACGCGTTTTAAAGTATAACATTTTGCTTAAAGTAAATGCATCTGCTTTTACAAAGCACTTGTAATTTTTGTTCTAGTTAACGGAAAAAAATAAACTTTGTACTATTAAAAAGCTTATAAGACGGTCTATAAAATATACAAAAAATGTGTAAATTTTTAGGAGAATTTACAATTTTAGGGGAGTCGGATACCTTAATGTATTAATGAATAATGCTTAATATGCTTTTAAGAAATTATTCATTTATATCATTTTTTATTAGACACTTAATCAAAAAATTCTTATAATTACCTATTAAAAAGACTGCTTATATCTGATGCTTGTTTAAAAATATGTAACTAAGAAAACAGATGGTCTGTGGGATAAAAAGCCTAGAAATTTTATTACATTTACTGTGTAAGAAACACCGGGGAGTTTAAGAAACTTAATCGTACGTCTCTCTTTTTTATCTGATCCCAATTCTATGTCTTCAGGACCTATACTGTAGAAGCATCTGAGTAGGAAAACATTAATTTCAACAACCCACAATACATACTTTCCATAGAGTGTTTGGATAAATGGTATAATTAGTCAGAGATTGTTTTTTTCCACTCTCCAAAAGGACTTTTTGGGAAGATCTGGTCCCCCAGAATTACAATTATCATTCATAAAACTATGCTCATTCGCTCTATATAATTGCCTTCTGAATGAAGTGTAATAACTCCAAAATACCTGCTTAAGAAGAATCATTCTTGTAAAATCTGATAAACTGCAAGGAATACTTTTTAATTTTATCACAATGAATATAAGTATCTCGGATTTAACTTCCAAAAACGACAAGCTGCAAAGATTAGTTTATACTTCATAGAGTAGTTTTCTAATTTATAAAATATCATTTATTTTATTTTCTGGAGCTTAATTCGGAACTAATTTGATATCGGACAGCTATGCTTGTTGTCTATTGATAGAAAACCCAAGCTGGTGGCTTAGATGAAACAAATCATCGGGGAAACAATTTAAAAGAACTTTTTTGAATTAGATTTCAAAGAGAGAATATAGGAATATAGGAATATATTAAAATTGGCTAATATCAATTATAATAAATTTCAATATAATATAATACGAACTACGTTTTATATGATATAAATCATATTAATAATTTCATAATAATTATTATATACTATAATCATATAGAATGTCATAATAATAATTATATATAATAATAATTGCACAATATAATTCTATTATATTATACATAAGCTAAATGCATTATATATAAAAATTAATCAATAAAAAATAAATTGTTGCTGATAACTTGCAATATTTCAAAAACTGAGGGTCCCTTTTTGGAATTTCATCGAACGGGAAAGGATTAAAAATGCATCATCTAAAAGTAAAAATAATGTGGAAATACGCAATTTAAAGCAATAATAGAAAGCACAGTCCTCATATTCTTAAAAAAAATGATGGTACTCTCCAATGATTTATGAAATTTCTATATTCGAAAATAGCACAAAATACAACCGGAGACTGAAGAAGTAACATGTAGCATAACAGTATAATTATTTCAACAAAATTGGTTGAATTTATAAATAAATCGACTTATAAAATAGTCTGAAATTAATAGAATTACCACGAGAAAAAAAATGAATTACTTGTATAAAATACGACATCCCCATGGCAACCCCATGACCACCCGATAAAGCTATAACAATATTTTAATGTTATCGGCCATCTCTTGGTGACCATAAACAACTTGGCGCGTAGCACTCCGATATCAAATCAGCTCCTAAATTCAAAATTTTACTACAATGATGTGGATGATAAAATCTTTAGATCCAAAAGGTTGCTTTGGAAGAATTAAGGGAACATCGTTATTTTCGTCAGTTATTTCAAATCCTTCTATTGCTGCTCCACCCAACTAACTTTGCAGGTTATAAAAATCTGAATTCAGCAAAAAAATTCGTTATTTTGAAAATAAAAAATTAAAAGGTAATCTAAAAATTCAGATACATAGTACTCTGGTCAAAGTATTTACAAATCGAAGGTTACGTAAATGCACAAACTTATGCTCAGAAAAAAGTTGGGGAAAAGGAATTTATATTTGTCTTGAATTACTACCAATATTATCAGCGAAATCCTTTTTTTATTCCCAGGAACAAAGCAAACACGCCCTTCAGATTTCAGATCCAAATAAAAGAAGGATAATGTGGCAATTTACAGCGGGATTTACACCATTCTACTTCAAATGAAATTTAATGTTTATTTTAAAGAGCTTAGGAGAAACTGAGGCTTATAAAGTTTTGAATCTTGCACATTCATTTGAATTCAACTTTTAATTTTTGATTATGAATACAAAAAAAAAGACTGCTATACTTGGAGCAAATCAAATAAATATAGTGCTTTATCAATGTGGTTTGAAGTGAAGATTTCAATGATGACAAAATTGTGAACATATTCATTGTTGCCGTACAAATTGTTGCTTTTTTTGGAAATATCAACTGTTATGTATCTTTCTTTTTTATATATAATGTTCTTAATTTAATATATTGTTGAGAATACACATATTGTTTAAATGTATATTGTTTCACTTTGTACAAATCTCATTTCAGAAGCATATCAAGATAAAGAGCAAGCTCAAGAGTGAAAGAACAACGAAAAAGTTAGAAACAAAAAGTAAAGCGAAATAGATCTTCAACCGAACTGTTTTACAATAATAAGAAGGTCGATTGCGTTTCTACAACACAACTTCTACAACCTGAGTAAAGAAAAATACACTCATATTATTACGTAAGTGTAAATCCTATTCCCTACTTTCAGATACTTAACAGTATAAAATTAATCTGGATATTTTTAATATACTTCGTACGTTTTTTTTTTTTGGTTCCTAAATGGGCTTTGTGAAAAAAGGGTTCACCCTTGCCACGGATTCTATTTTACGTAACACTTCACGGAAAATATGGCATTATCCTTGAGTTAGTTGAAGGATTGATTCTGTTACTTGATGTTGCAATACTATAAAATCGTAGTCCAATTCTCGAATTCATTTCCTTCGACTAGTTGCAGACAAATCATTCTTAAATCATGTAGTTTCTTCTTATCCATTTCGAAAATCTTATTTTGAATTTTTATTAGGGCTTCCTTGCAGATGTGTTCATCGAAAGGCATATCTGTCTGTACTAGTTTTAGTCGTCACTAAACATCTTTCGCCTGTACCCGTTATATTTATTCTAATGGGTTTGAGGATTAGAAAGATTTCAAGATGATACAAGTATTGCTTAAAGGTCACTAATTTGATTCGGCGATGGACATATTGTATAGCTTCCTCCATAGTTTTATCTAGTTTTATCTTCCTTGTAATATCTCTAAAAATATCTGGGTTCAGTTTAAATAAAAACTTTTGTGCAAAGAATGTCTTATATTGGAAAGTTTTAAAAAATATAAAGGATTAAATATTAGATAAGTAATAACTTTTTATGAAACTGTCTTTTAATATTATTATAGAGCTTTAAATATTACTCAGTTTTCTAAAACATTATGTTCTTTCTCTCTTTAGAACGGGAGAGAAAATTTGCATTACAATTTTTTGGATTGTCGGAATAAAGAATTTCTTAGCCAACTTGGCAATATTTCTTAAATTTTGAGTTTGAAATTTAAGAAGAATAACTTAATAAATGTATGTCATTTACTGAAAAACCTTTTACAAAATAATTTTTTGTAAATACGTTAAATTACAGTATGTTTCACTTTGATACAAATGTGAGAATGTTTTCATGAAAATTTCCGATATTGACAAAGTGAATATTCTTGTGCCAACTTTGTGGGGAGTAGGCAACTCTCCATGTTTTTCCCCGTGTGATTCCTGTTCTTGTAAGAATATAGGGATAAAATATACCGTATGTAATTCGTAGATAATGATTTTTGATTCGTGAAAGAATTTTTAAATTCAATACAGCCGCGCGTTTCAGATACTAGTTGGAACAAACTGACAGAACGACAGATAAAAATTTTCAAAATTGATTTTTGGATACATGTACCGTATATACTTTTAAAGGCATTGAATTAAAATCTGTTAATTTTAAATTAAAGAGAGATTCTTCAATTTTATTTATTTGTATAGATGAATTATAATATTCAAGTACTTGCGACAACATTTTTTTTAAGTAATGGAAAAGTAAAATTTGTTTTCTTTTAGATTTGTTTAGTACATTTTAAGAAAAGTATCCTAATATTAAGAAGACAAAAATAAATTATTATTAATAATATGGGAAATAATGGTTAAAAATTTGCAAAAAATTACATAAACGAAGCCCATTTTGTATCAAAAGTTTATAATCAATTTTCCAATTCTCGTGTGTTGCTATATTATTCATTTTTTAAAATTACATTAGAGATAAGAGATATTTTAATTGTTTCAAAAACAAGGGGATTTTTTCTTATTAATTATATGAAATTGCTTAAGGGCACACAGTGATTATAATCAAATGAGGGATGATTAATTTTGTAACAAAAGAGTGACTGAAGAATCTGACGTTTAAAATATTTTTACAACTATACAGAACATACAAAATAAATTTAAGTTGATTATTTTCAAAACAGTTTGAGCAATCGCTTTCTCCGTTTGCGCATTTTTAAAAAAAATACATTTCGAGTAAAACGCGTATTATGTAGGAATTGCAATATGGGACCAAACGCGTTCAATAACGGTATTCGGTATTTCTTAGAACTTAATACCGGTCTAATAATCTAATACAGGTATTAAAAATTTTAGAAAAAATAAAAAAAAACACAGGTGTTTCTTTGTTTTACTTTCCAGTTTTATTAGAGAGTGTAAATATTACAAGAAATAATTTGTAACTTATATATCTTAAGAAATAATTTGTAACTTATATATAAAGAATCACAAAAAAAAAAAAAAAAAAGGAACATCTTATTCATTTAAATCACAGAAAATTGCAAAGTTCACTATTCAGTCACACACATTATTACATATTTTTGAAAAGTTTTTAATGTCTTAAAAGTTAAATTTTTGAATATAATACAATATAACGCATCCATTGTATTGCTATTAAGCCTGGGTCATAAATTTGTGCAAAAATTACAAGCTTTCAGAAATATTCTTTTGGGATTTACCCTAGTTCATGGTACTGTTGGCCATGCGCGATATACTTTTTCCAAGAATTTACCTCTAAATCCCTCATTTTCAAATAAATGGATTTATCGCCGGATGATTTTGGATACAGCTAATTTCTGTACTGTATTTTGGTTTAATGAAATTTTTTTTATTAATCGCTAATTCTAATTTTTGTTCAAGAGACAGTTCCTTTACACTATCCATATTAGTGTCATCATCATTTTCGATAATTCTACCGAATTACCCATTTGAATGTGAATTGCCTTGTGGGTAAGAAATTTTAAGAAAATTTACTATAAATTTGATTTGTTTAGTCTCTTTTCTTAAGTCTGGAACATTTTTTACATTGTGCCATCATATTCTTTTCATCATATAAATAATGAAACTAAATTGAAGTATTATCAACTGATTTTCTTAAGTTATTCTTATTCATTATTATGAATTATTATTTATGAGTATATATATATAATGAATCTGAAAAACACATTTTGAACCTGAAAGTATGTTATAATGTGAGTAACACAAACTCACCAATTTAGAAAATATCGATATTTTACTCATTTTCTTCACAAGTATATCCTCGGTTTCTTCAGATACGAATATCAGACCACGAATCGTGTGCATGTGAAATATCGTTCTAAGCTGTAATAGGGCAGTTTTCGCCTTGGATGATTCAAATAGTTTATAACTTCTCTTGATTGTACGATGCAACTTTGTATTCAGAGTCTAATTAATTTCGCCCGTTTGGAAACATTTTAGTAATAGGTGTTGATGAATGAAGGAAGGCAGATAAGCTTGGATATGTTATTCCTCTTTCAACGAGAAATTTCTTAGGAGTAGTGTATTTAGTTCTTTTTGTCAGAGAAATAATTTATATCTATATTTTTATATTTAGATTAATAGTCTGTTATTCCGTTATATCTGGCAATGAAAAATCAGATGATGGATTTAATGAGTTGCCTTAGAACTGTAGAAACAGTTAGGAAATATTAAAAAAAGAACAACGGAATGAGCGGAAATAAAGAAGTTTAATATCATCACCTTCTGAAAAAGACGTAAACTTATTTCATTTATAATATATTTTAATCATGCTGCAATAGTTAACACTATAACATTAACACAAATACATATAATATTTTGCTATGTGGGTGAGCCCTGAACATATAAAAAAAATGATTTAAAAAATTCTAGTAAATAACGAAAAACCGGTATTTAAACTTGTGAATACCGGTATTTTGAAATTTTACAAATAGCTCAAAATACTGGTATTGCAATTCCTAGTATTGCAAGCTTAAAGCTTGGTAAGCTTAAAGTAATGGCTGAATTTTTAAAGCTAGATTATGCATAAAGTACTTGCTTCTGCTTTTACAAAAACACTTGTAGTTTTTGTTCTAATGAACAGAAAACAATATACTTAGTATTTTTATAAAGCTGATTAGATGATCTACAAAAAATATTGTCAAATGTTGGCAAAATTTAAAGTTTAAGGGTAGTTGGATATATCGTAAGGTAACTGTGATGTCTGCGACAAGAGAAAATGAACTATTTTTGCACCAAATTTAAAAGGTTCTCACTGAAAATAAAACAACGGGAAAAAAAATTAACATTAAATTATCTGCCTATTTCTGTACCTGCTTATGTAAAAAAAATTCAGTTTAAACTACAAATAAATTTGTGTGAGCCATAATTAATCAATAACCATTTTTTTTTTATTTTCAAGGCATAGTCTTACCTTTGCATAAACTCCACTGCATATATAGCTATAAAATTGTACAGGGTTTTTGCAAACATAACATTCCATAAAATGAAACAAAATGAAATTTTCAAAAAAAATTACAAAAATAATAAAAAATTTTAAATTTAGTGATTTGAATTTCCTTTTTTAATTTCATGCAAACATTGTGCTATATCTAAGATTTGTAGATGTTAAATTGGAAAAAAAATCAATCACATTGTTGAAAATTTGTGGATCTTATAGTATACAAAATACAAAAACTTTAAGAAAATTGGATTTTGAGAAAAGTGTACCGTAATCACAGAGAAAGGCATTTTGAGAAAATTACAAATACAGAAATTTTCATTTATAATTTGTAAAAACATTTTTTTTAATATAATATAAAACAATACCATTATTAACTGGATAATTTGCATCATTTCTCAGTTTTTAAATTGTAAGTTTGAAATTCTAGACTATTTAGAAGTATTTTTAATTACTCTTTCCTTACTTCATCAACACGTGTTATCAACGATTCACACCTTTTTCTATCTAAAATACCAAAGTTTTAGTATTTTTAATTCATTTTGAACATCATCATTACAGGATACTTAGAATTCCTTACACATAGTTTTATTGTTAAAAAATACACAAAGAAAATATCTTAGATGAATTTACGAGCTTAATTTTATGTCTAATTTAAATGGAATTCGATTTTTAAATATTATAATCATACAACCTCTGTTTTTGTATGCATACATATGAATATTTATTTATTTCAAAATAAAAGCAACAGTAATAAACGTATAGTTATTCCTGAGCATTCAAATGCAGTTAGGAAAAACGAAATGTCTCTTTTACAAGCTGTGTATTTAATTTATAATAATGCTTAAGATCCCCTTTGTACTATATCCACTTTTTTTATAGTTTAAGAAATATACGGAGTATTTATGAATTCAAACTAGTAAAAATTAACATTTCAAGAAACAAAATTATATTTTAAAATTTTGAAAATTAACATTTAAATTTTCCGTAATTTTAGCACAAAAAATGTAGAATTTTCAAAGAATTTGAACAAATAATATAGAAAAATCACATTCTTTGTATAAAAAATTAGTTTTTTAGAATAGATATTAATTTAATACGGATGTTGAAAAGGTGTACCTGAATTACAGTTACATCACATTTGTTTACAATTTTAGATTTCAATTTTCTAGCATTCTATTCATCGAATTTTAATAAATATTGCCCCTATAGATTGATAAAAGGATTGATCTAAAGGATATTCCACATTTGCTTGCTATACCAAAGCTATACTCTGTTGCTACCATGCTATACTCTGTTATTAAAAAGTAAAATATAAAATGCAAAACTTAAAGCACCTTCCCATCCCAGTTACCTTAATAAAGTAATGAACTCTGCTTAAGATTTTTTTTAAAAATATTTATTTATAACTTTTTAATTAATCATTTAATCTAAAAAATCTTACCATTAGTTATTGAAACGACTGCTTATTTCTGTATGTTTGATTAAAAATATGTGACTAAAAAAAATGACTCATTGACAAAAAGCATAGAAATTTATTTACATTTATTGTGCAAAAACACCGGGGAGCTAAAGAACTCAATCGTATAATTGTTTGTCTTTTCTTATCTCATCCCAATTTTGTGTCTGTAGGACCTAAATAGTGTCCTGTAGCAGGAAAACCTTAACTTCAACAACCCAAAACATATTTTACATAGAGTGTTGGATAAATAATAGAATTATTCAGAGCTCGATTATTTTCCACTCTTAAAAAGGACTTTTCGGGAAGATCTGGTTCCCCAGAATTCGGATTACTATCCAAAAACTAGGCTCACGCGCGCTACATAATTTCAATCTGAATGAAGTCTAATAAGTCCAAAATACCTGCTTAAGAAGAATCATTCACGTGTTATCTGTTTAACTGCAAGGAATACGTTTTAATTTTATCACAGTGAGTATAACTATCTCGGATTTAACTTTCAAAGACGAAAAATGGCATAGATTCGTTTAGACCTCATGGAGAAGTTTTCTAACTTTTAAAATATTATTTATTTTATGTTCTTGAAGTAAGTTTGGAACTAATATGATATTTCAGTTCCATGCTTGTTTTCGGGTGATAGGAAACGCAGGATGACAGCTTAGATGAAACAAATCATCAGGGAAATAATTTTAAAGAACTGTTTTGAAATATATCTCAAAGAAAGAAGTAAAAAAGTAATATATCTCAAAGAAGAAGTAAAGACGAAGAAATTTGTAACTGAAAATAACAAATTTAAATTAATAGTTAATAACAATATAATGTATTAAAATTATAAAATATAAAAAAATAATCCTTATAATTATATAACAATTATTGTATATTCTAATCATGTTTAATTTCATAATAAAAATTAAACTATATAATTCTGATTATTATACATACACTAATTACATTATAAATTAAAATTTATCAATATTTAGCACAATTTTTGCTAATAACTAGCAATATTCCATAAACTGCAATTTCCTTTTTGAAATATTATTTTGAAAGTGAAAGGATTAAAAATGCATTATATTTAAGTAAAAATAATGTGGAAATACGCAATTTACAGCAATAAATAAAGGCAAGACAATCATATTCTAGAAAAAATCTCATGGTACTTGCCAATGGTATTAGAAATGTCTATATTGGAAAATAGAACAAAATACAAAAGAAGACTGAAGTAGTAACAAGTAACATAACCTTCTGAATGATTCCAATGAAGTTGGCCAATTTTTTTAAAAAAAAATCGAATTATAAATTTGTCCGAAATTAATAGAGTTACTTTAAAAAATCAATTAAAGGAATACTTGCATAATATACGTAGTCCCCATGACAACCACATGACCACGCGATAAAAACATAACACTATTGTAATGTTATCGGACATCTCTTATCGAGCATACAGGATATGGCGAGTTGCACTTCGATATCAAATTAGCTCGGAAATTCAAAATTTTCTTACAATGATGTTGAATGACAAAATATTTTGATCCAAAAGGTTGCTTTGGAAGGCTAAAAGAAATATCACAATTTTCATGAGTTATTTCAAATTATTCTATTGGTGCTTGGGCAGGATCACAGAAATAACTTTTCAGGTTATTAAGATCCGAATTCAGCAAAAAAATTTGGCATCGTGTAAAGAAAATTAAAAGGTATTCCAAAAAGTCAGATACTGAGTACTATTATCAAGGTATTTACAAATCGAAGTTTAGGTAAATGTACAAACTTATTTTCAGAAAGAGATTTGGGATAAGGAATTGTATTTGTCCTAAATTATCACAAATATTATCATTGTAAACTTTTTTTTTTGACTCTCAGGATTAAGCAAACACGCCTCTCAGAATTCAGATCCAAATGAAAAAAGATTAGTGTGGCAGTATACAACGAGGAGCTGTCCACTCGAATGAAGTTTTCATAATCGACTTCAAAATGAAATTGAATGTTTAATTGAAAGAGTTTGCTAGAAATTGTGGTTTACAAAAATTTGAATCTTGCACATTCAGTTAAATTCAACTTTTAAATTGTGATATTTCATACTAAAAAATGAATATACTTCGGGTAAATCAAGTAAATATAGTGCTTTATCATTGTGGTTTAAAGTGAGGGTTCCGATGGTGAAACAATTTTAAAAATACTCATTGTTGAGTGGCTTCCGAGTGTATTGTTACTTTTTTTTGGATTGTTATGCGCTTTTCTTTATTATTAATAATTTACCTACTATAATATATTGTTGTGAACACACATACTGTTTAAAATAATATTGTTTCAATTGAAACGCATATCATTTCAGAACCACATCAAAATAATTGGAAGCGAAATAACAGCCAGCTCTAGAAAGATAAAAACAGCGAAAAAGTTAAAAACCAAAAAGCAAAGCTAAATAGACATCAAAAGAGAACTGTTATAAAAAAGAAGAAAGTCGGTTCTACAGTAGCATTTAAAAAAAAGCTATATTATTACGTAAGTGTAAATTCTTTTTCTTACATTCGGGTATTCGACACTGTAATATTATTGAGGATATTTGTAAAAGAAATTGTAATTTTGTTAGAGAAAAACATTTTTTCTAGTATTCTGATTGCACTACATTGCATTTATTGTTTTATTTATTAATGTGTGTGTATGATCAATATTTTTCACAATTTTTTCCAAATTACGTACATAACAGATATTTCATATGAAAATGGTTACTTATTGCTAAAAATAATGGAATGAGCCATAATTTTAAAAATAACATTGCTTAACAGTTGAGTTTTCATTTTAATTTAAAATGTTATTGAAAATTTAATATTCAGGATACCTTATTTCAGAGAAATGGTAAGAAAAGCTAATATCAGAAAATATTTTAATAATACACGTTTTTAAAAATCAATCTATGGAATCGTACAAAGCTTATTAGGAATGCAGAAAATCGAAGAATACGGTTCGAACCCTCCCCCCCCCCACACACTTCTGAGTGATTCAAACAGTTT
>BMAO01038505.1:0-16976 GCA_019973975.1 Trichonephila clavata
TTCGGGTCATTTCAATCACACATAAGTAGAGTTTATTAAAAACTATTCATAATACTTTACCATTAATTATTTGATTTAAAGAATATAAATATAAAAAGTAATATTATTTACCTGTTGGGATTAAATGTTTCTGGATCTTCAAAGAAGTCTGGATTATAATGCATCGAGTAAATAGGAATCGTAACTCTCATTCCTTTTGTAATGACTACTCCCGTATTTCCTAGTTCATAATCTTCGCATGCAGTTCTTAAAGTTCTGGAAAAAATTTTAATTTAAATTGTAAGCTGAAGTTAAAAGCTTGGGATAATATATAAGAATTTTACATTGAAAGGATTGAATTTCAATTTACGAATTTGTAAAGCATATTCCAGCCAGTAATTTGATTGACGGTTTAACACGATACTAAGTAGGGGAAGTTGTTCCACCAAAATTCATCTTGAGTATGTTTTCTAGACTCAATTTTTTTATGTATGTTTAATGTTTTCTTAGTTGATCAGAAGATTCATTATTGAAAGAAATTAAATATTTGGTCGTGTGAAGAAAATATTGTAGTCAGTAGTGATGCGTTAATAGTGTTGCGGATGTTGACATGGATACGATGAGTTTGCACATACAGGTCTTGATTTAGTTGCAACTTATTTTCTAGCTACTCGTATTTAGTGATTGGTTATTCCAGCTATTTAGTGACTGATTATTCCGGCTATTCAGTGTTTGATTATTCCAGCTATTTAGTGACTGATTATTCCGGCTATTCAGTGACTGATTATTCCGGCTATTCAGTGATTGATTATTCCGGCTATTTAGGGACTGATTATTCCGGCTATTCAGGGGTTGATTATTCTGGCTATTCAGTGATTGATTGTTCCGGCTATTTAGTGATTGATTATTCCAGCTATTTAGGGACTGATTATTCTAGCTATTTAGTGACTGATTATTCCAGCTATTTAATGGTGGATTTTTACAGCTATTTAATGATGGATTTTTACAGCTATGTAGTGACTGATTATTCCAGCGATTTAGTGATTGATTATTAACGCTGTATTCCTGAGCTACGCAAGAACTAATGGTGAAGAGCCGCATAATTTTAAACTATGGTAAAACAACTAGAACAATACTTGAGCATTTTTTTCACCCAAGTATCCACACCCTATGTAAGTGAGGAAGGACATCGAGCCCCGACCGATTTAATGTGTATTAGCAACTCTACTCTGCGGGTCTCCTACTATATTTAATATTTCCAAAATAAGAATTGTTATATGTTTATAATGAATAAAAGAACGATTGAACTTGAGAAACTAATTAACAGAATCTGTAAGACTTAGCAAAATTATTCTGACATCATTCATTTTGCAAAAAAATTACTTGGAAACAAATATGCATCAAAATTGTTAAAACTACCATTTTCAATAAATTAAAAATTATCTATTTTTATTGGGTATGTATAAATAATACACGGTCTGTACTTACACTACAGCAACAGGATACATGCGCAACGTTTCTGATATAACTGCATCTAAAACTTTCATGTCCCGTACAGTATCATAGCTCATTTCTGACTGAAAATACAACAGAATTACTGATAATTATTCAACTTGAAATAAAGCAGCGTTTTTTTTAAAAAAATTTTTATTTAAATATTTGTCTAATTTGTGCTAATTTCTTTTAATAAAAACAGACACAAAAGAGAAGCATGTATGTCTTACTTGATAAAATATGTCTTTAAAAGTCCCATGTATGTATGTACAACAAACTTTATGTCAATTTTATGAAATTTATATGAGAAATAGCAAAATATTTCTCTGAAAAATCATGAGATTCAGTAATTTTTTTAAGGATTTTGTACATACGTTAAAATTGTACGAGCACGTTTCACAGCAAAGCTCAAACTATAGAGCATTAATAATGAAATTATTGCCTAAATTACAATACCATTTAATGAAGCTGGTTCAGAAACAGTGTTTCCAGCTGTTTTCTCGCAGAATGTTCTTATCTCCCAATTGAATAATACACTCATGTCCATAAATTAAGGATAATGGAGTTCAGGCAAAGAAAGAGACAGAAGCAAAACAAATTTGATTTATTTGTAAAGTCTATTTATTAAACAAAAGGTAAAGAGCAAAAAAGATGCTATATGTTTGACATAATTAATAAAAATTGCGATTTTTACTCCCTGGAACAAATTTCAAAAAAGAACCTATTTACAAAAAACAGTATAACATGGTTAGTATGATGGTTAATACGGAGTATGTCTCCCGGACGATGCAATACAGGCCTTATAACGCCTACGCATGCTGAGTATCAAATTATCAATCTGATCTTGGGGAATATTACAGCACTCATCAAGCAATGCCTTCCGAAGTTCCGGTAGACAGGGTAGGAGGGAGTTGACGGGCTGCAATTCGTCGGCCAAGCATATCCCACACATGCTCTATTGGATTCAAGTCCGGTGAGTATGCTGGCCAATACATACGGGTGATATCTCCGATTGAAGGCATTCGTCTAGAATGTTTGCACGATGAGGACGGGTGTTGTCATTCATAAACAGAAATTCAGCACCCATGGCACCCCGAAACAAACGTACATGTTGTTCCAGAATGACATCCCGATAGATGTGGCTTGTCATCGTTACACTCTGAACAAGCAGGCCAGTTCTGGAACCAAGAATAATTCCTCCCCAAACGAGCCATCCTGCACCACCGTAACGGTGTCGTTCAGTGGTGTTCTCTTGGTGGTAACGGGTACTGGCGCTCTCCATATGAAAGTCCGGCGAGAATCAGACTGCAAACTAAACCTGGACTCGTCGGAAAACATCACACAAAACCACTGTTGCGGTGTCCACAATGCATGCTCTCTACTCCAGGTTAATCGCAGGAGACAGTGAGTTGCGGTAAGGGGAACACACTTGACAGGCCTACGAGCATATAGACCGATGTGCCCTAAGCGTCTGTACACGGTCTGCCTTGAAACTGTCGTACCGGTAGCTGAAGAGAGCTGACGAGATAGGTCTGATGCTGTGCTCCGTCTGTTTCTTTTGGCAGTAACTGCCAAATACCGGTCCTCATTCGGCGTTGTAACTCGGGGGCGACCTGTGTTGTAACATCTACTCACATTACCATCATCTTGGAATCGTTGCCAAAGCCTGGAGATGACACTCTGGGTGATTCCAAGTTCCTCGGATACTTGCAGCTGGGTACGTCCACATTCCAGTCGTCCGATAATTCTACCACGTAAAAAATCCTCCAAATGCTTCCTTTGTGCCATAACTATGCGGTTATTGCACTGAAATGCTTTTAAAGCGCTTGTGAACAATTTTACTTCTTTGCCACCATTCCTTATATACCCCTCTCTTACACTCTCGTCATTGTGATGTACTATCCGCGCCATCTGGTGGTTTCCTGTAATTTCCATATTCTTCTTCAAGATGTGTGTGATAATTCTACAGGTGAAATTTTTATTTTAGAGTTCAATTTCTGTGTGATTCTGAATTATCCTTAATTTGTGGACATGAGTGTAATTGCTGGATTATGTATACCGTATTTACTCGAATATAAGCCACACCCCCAACTTCTCTAAATGTTTTTTATAAAATAAAAAGTTGTGCAAAAAGGCTCATCAATATCCGATATTAAAGAATTTTATTAAAAAAAATTATAATGAGAAATAATAAGTTAATAAAATTAATTTATTTTACTAATATTGAAAAATTTTGAATACATACATGAACGTATAATTACTCTAACCGTCATTATCATTTTTCGAAAGTGATTTGTCACTCTTAATGTCACAGCTGACTTCGGAATTGGTGCCAGGCGTCGCCATTATCGCACACGGTGTCGTCTTCCATGCCATCCAATGCATTTGTTATGTAATATTTTTTTAAAGAATGTTTTTTGAAGAATGTAAAAGAATTATCAAACACTGGTGAACATTTACAAGTAAAAATTATATCATTTTTCTTACGCCATCGACGTATATTTGTTTCATCCGTATCAAATTTTAAGTGGCCGCTATTTTGTTTCCGTTTTTTTCTGCATGTAAAATTTGCCTTCCTTTTCAAACTTGCGTCCGAGTGAACTCGTCTTGATGCTATTACCGGTATCTTTGAAGTTTAGTAATTAAAAGAAAGCGTTAACAACAACAACAAATTTTTTTATACGAGTAGACAATGACGCTTAGGATAGACTGAATAGTGGAGAAAAACTGCGGAATAGGATAAGTCATTGAAGCAAGTGGCCAGAATGGACGGTTACATTTTCTCCATTCAACAAATGTTTTGCCTTCGATTCTATACCGCGCCCGATTTTCAGTAGCATTGACACTAGAAAAATAGCGCGGCTTAGATTCGAGTAAATACAGAAAATTGAAATCTTTCTAATGCAAATAATTAACATGAGCATGAAGAAACTTGGAAAAATTTTACATTTATAAAAACTTTTAATCTTCAGGTAACTCTAAATTAAAATCATACTCCAATTTAATTTTTATTATTCGAACGTACATATAATGATTTTTATATTCGAAACTATGGGATGGCAGAGTTACAATGATAGCTTCGAGTTCTTTTTTCGCGAAATTCACTCGAAATTCCCCCCTCCCATACAAAAAATTACCACTTTCATTGATTTCAAAGGTCAGAGAGCGGGTGACATAGTTGGTTAGACGCTGACCTTGTACACCGTAGTTTGCGAGTTCGACCCCGTCCCAAGTCTGTGGATTCTCATGATGCTGAAAATCGACAGTTGCATGTAGGAGATCGGTAGAGTGCTTGTCTAGTTTGGGTGCTATCGAAAAAATTAAATTCTTAGGACAATATTGCATGCTCAGGTGTCTCCCTCTGGGGGCAGGGAAACGAGGTATATGGTGCCGCACTAAAAACAATGGTACCAGATCTCGGGGAATGTACTAGGTCTTCAATGGTAAATACCAATCCGAAGTCCCATTTTAACAAACAAAAAAAAAAAAAATGATTTCGAAATAACTTGGATATCCAATAATAGAGTACATACTAATGTTACTCTCTGTCTCAGCTCCGCACTATTTCGTATTTATTCCACCAACAAAATCTGTATAATGAACCAAAAAGTAATAATAAAACTAGAACAACGATTTTGAAACATCCTCAAATAACTAATTTTAGTGATTGATTTGATTGTTAAGATCGCACTTTGAAGCTAACCGAAGATTTTTGGCGATGATCCTCGTGCTTCTGAACCTTGGTTGAGTGGCGAGGACGACACCTAAGTTCCCACGACGACCCCTACTCACCAAACTTCCACACCGTACCAACTTCAGAACTCGAAGCCTCGAAAGATCTAATGTGCATTATCTTCCTTATAGGGTGTATCTTCAGTGGCATCAAGACTCGAATCCGCTACGAGTTCGAGATCATAATCGCTCGGCTACCGCGGTCAGAAGTGGTTTTGGAAGTTAATAGTAAGAACAAGTATTGTATATTTAATGAATAAAAACGTTGACTATATATATATATATATATATATATATAAACCTTTAGCAATGTAGGAGACCGGAAACAGCAGTTAAAGAGAAAATCACTTAGATAAGAACAAATTAATATTTAGGGACATTTGTATACATTCCAGTCACATTATTTTGTTCTATGATTTTTTTAAAAATAAAATATGAAATGTATCTCAAACATTTGAAATTGTCTCTTTAGAGAAGATTAATTATTTTTCTATACAAAACGTAAATTATTTTTTATTTTAGAATTAAAAGAATTCGTGAATAAATAAGCTTACGTGTTTCTCAAAAACTTTATCGACTTCTTCAATCAACTTGTCTTGCCATTCTGGGTTTAATGCTAATTCGTATGCCAAAAACGTTAAAGTCGAAGCTGTAGTTTCGTACCCCACCAAGAAAAACAAAACGCATTGCGCCAATAGTTCGATCTCAGACAATTCTAAAAGAGAGAGAAAAAAAAACTTATTTCAATAATCATAAAATCATTTCAGTTCAATATCTCATGCGACAAACAAAATTTTACGAATTTTTGTACAATGAAATTAAATGTGTGTGTGTTTTTTTTTCTGTGGGTTCAGTGTAAAACTAGATAACTTAAATTGAATGTATTGTGCTTATTTCTTTGTAATTTTTGAATAACAGTAAATTTTTTTATAATTGTAAAAACATCTTTTTTTAAAAAATCCTTATTCAAAAATTTCTGCTTGTACAAATTTGGAATCTTTGAAGATTGAGATAAAAAAAAATTAATTGTAGAGTATGACACACAAATTAAAATAAGCTTCAATTTCATGGTTAAAAATCTCATGCATCTTCTTTCTGTTCATTTGATTTTTTCATTTTATTTACCAACCGCAACCAATTATTAGCTTATAGATATTCTGTCATGGTTCAATCGAATAAGAATACCCATGGCCAATAGTTACGAAAGTTTTGATGGAATTCCAAAAAGATGGATATATTTTTTATGTCAACGAAATAGATTTACTAGAATAAATATATCCACGAACTCTATAAACCATCCTGAGTAGTGAAATTTATAAAACTGCAAAATGAAATAGAATGCATTTTTTTTTTTTACTGATTAGACTGTGATAAAATATGTCTTTCATAAATGTTCCTGTTTTGTATATCTATCAAGGATAAAAACAACAGCTTTTGATAGTTTTCTATATTTCATTCCACAGTAGATTTATTATGCAGTTTTTTCTTAACATATTTTCGTGCTTTCATGATTTTGGTACTTTATTTTTACGTTTATGTGAGTCCACAAACTGACAGTATACTGTGTCATTTTTCCTTTTCAAACTGCAGTTCTGACAGATAAATTTTGCTTAATGAATACGCATATCATTTACGACCTAAACAATATGTAACCTAAGAATTCTACCACATTTACGACCTAAATGTGGAAGAATTTTTTAATTGAGACTGCGAATTATTATGAAGCTCAATGCATGAAAAGGATACAACTATCTTATAATTCATTTTTTTGGGGGAACAGCGCATTTTTCTTTCTTACTTATACAGTTTCGTTTATTTTTTAAAAACTTTTATCTGCATAAGAAGTCAATTGGTTATCAATTTTTTCTTAACGCATTTTTAAATAATATACAAGTAAATAATTTGTAGTAACAGGTGTTGATGGATGAAGGAAAGCAGATGAGCTTGGGTATGTTATTTCTCTTTCAACGAGAACTTCGTTCGGAGTAGTGTATTTAATTCTATTTGTCAGAGAAATAATTTATGTCTATATTTTTAAGTTCAGATTAGTAGTCTTTTATCCTGTTGTATCTGGCAGTGAAAGAATCCGATGATGGATTTTATGAGTAGCCTTGGAACTGTAAAACCAGCTTATAGTGGAAATGCAATATTAGAATGGAGTGAGCGGAATAAAGATGTTAAATACTTTCACCTTTTGAAATGGATGTAAATTTACTTTATTTATAATATATTTTAACCATGTGCAGTAATTAAAACCATAAATTTTAGCATATGAAAAGAAAAGAAAAATGGATTTGTATGATGATAAAAAAACCTTTTCCTTAAAATAAAATACATTTATTTTATTCTTAAAAGAAAATATAATTTATCTATATCTTCCATGTCTGTATTTATGCATAGCTATTTTATGTTTCTGTCATGTGTTCATTTAGAACACAATTTTCGTGTTTCCCGTATCGTGTATGCAATTCAAGATTCTCTGTACAATTTTTAATTCTATGAGAGTCTGAAAAATCCTGAGATGTCACAGCTTGTATTGCAGAAATGGAATAAAAAAAATATAACGACTAATTCTATGAGAGTCTGAAAAATCCAGAGATGTCACAGCTTGTATTGCAGAAATGGAATAAAAAAATATAACGGCATTCTCAAAAGCCTCCTTTCTTGACAATAATTGTTGAGTAGTCGTTCTGAGAGAGCATCTACTTCCCCTTCCAATGGAATTGTGTTCAGTAAAGACATGAACCCAATCAGGCTGTAGATATCTGGAACGAACAGTCTCTAAGGCTATGGCTGTAAAACTGTATCCGAAAATTCTTTCTTTCGCACCACTTGCGTAAGATCTATTCGTCTCTTCACCAAGGGGAATAAAGGATCATGTGGGAGTGGCATACGTTCCGTATAACCCAGAATGTTAAATTATTCTCTGATTTTCAATACTTTTTGAAAAAACCTGTTTGTGTTTTTTGTCTTCTGTTTTCGTTTGTATAATTTCTCCAATAATTATTGGATGGTAACCGAATTCGCTTTTCAAATTAATACAAAACCTTCTGCTAGATAATTACCTCAATAGGCAAGTTTCTAGTAAGTAACAACATAGTATTATTCATTGCGGATGTTTTAATAGCTCTTACAATTAACAATAAAGCTTGGTTTTGGGCAGCCTCCAAAGCAACCATCTGTACTTAAGCGCAATTAATAAGTGCTTCGGAACAAAATGTCAAAACTGATGGTCCGAAGTTATTCAGGTACTCAAACTGACCCAGTTTTCTCATAGATTAATTTCAAACATATATTAGGGCGTGTTGCCGTGCATCTTGATGCGGTATCATGGTATTTGACGACATGTAGGATATCGGCCTTTTCCTCGATATTTTCTGGTTAATAATCAGTTCCACTCTCACGTTAGATATTTGTCATCGATAATCAGACTATATAATGAACCTACTCTTATCGGAAAAAAGTACAAAAGGCCAGTCCTGATTGGTTCAATCACGATTATCACAACACCAATGCAAATGGGCCCTACAGTGAAATCTAGACAAAGAACACACACAAAAGTTCTCTGGGCGAAAGTCCTTCTCCCAAACGTCTGACTAACGTTTTTCGGAAGATCCACTTGGTAGTAGTACACTTATCCACTACTTCCTTAACTGTGGCGCATGGATCCTTTTTTTGCCGATAAGACAATGTACCTATCTTCTGTAAGTATTGTGCTTCTGATATGCGGCCTCTCCCCGTGGCGCTCACCACACATTTCCTTTTTAACTTTCACTTTTAATAACACCATTCCACTCGCGCTAAATGCTTAACATCTTTTGTCAGCTCTGTCACATGACGAACACGTGTTGAAGAGAGAAAATTTGCATCGCACAATTCTTTTCCCTGTGTCTTGCACTTATTTTAATCTCCATATTTCGTTGGCTTTAATTTTGGGTTTGCCATGAGTCATAAACGTTTCTTTTTTGATGTTTAAAAAGAAGTCAATTAGGGAACGCTTGAAGCTAACATGTCTGTCGACTTCTTTAAAACTAAATCTTTCATGTGACCCCGAAGATAGAAACCTGTCTGGGAAAAAAATGTCGAATGCAATACATTAGGATAAAAAATTTGTTATCAATAATTTGACTCAGGTTCCAAACTCATTGTTAATGGAGTTAAAATCACAGTCTCCTCTATCCAGATTATGAATTGGGGGAAGGTGAGGAACGACTGTGTCCCTATTCCTCATAGGTGTCAGATTTAACTCTTGACTCAAAGAAAATTGGTCAAAATTGGAGCTTTTACGGTCCTATTTTCGCGCATACAGGGCGCTTGCTGCCCCCAATCTGACTGTGAAGTAGATGTTGAACGAAGTGGTCACTTTTTCATGCTAGATTGAACTGCATTCTGATTGGTCCAGACAACCGTTCAGAAAAGTTCGTACCTGATGGTGAAAGTTAGATTTTGAAGGAGAGCTTAGAGGCTGCTCTCTCATTGGTTCTTGGTTGACGAGGACGATGACTCTCATTGGTTGCCCATGGGATCTTAAAAATAGCTACAAATAGTAAGGGGCAGGACTTGTCCAGTAGAAAAAGCCAAAATGAAAGATATTGAGATATATATATTAAAAATAGTGATTATATGAGAGCAATAAAAATATTGCATTAGAATTTAAAAAAATAAGGGGGAAAATATGAGTCAAGAAGTATTCTTCTTGGTCTTTTAGAGTTAATATTAGGAGTATAAATTGGTAGATTCAGCATATTGACATTATTCTTGAGCGGGAGAGAATCAAAAAAGTTTTTAGCGATATCTTGTATCTGAGTGGCGTGGATTGACACCAAAATGTTTTTTTAATCTCTCACTGCACGCCTTCATAGCTCCATCTCGTGAGATTGTGATAAATCTTTCTCTTAAAAGTTGTTGGATTATTAAAAGTTACCATGTGCGTGTGTATTTATAATCATTAACATATTATGCTAAATCTATTAGATGTGCTTTTAGTATTCTGATGTTTTTATGTCTTGTGAAAAATTTCACTGATATGAATATTAAAACTTTCAAGTTTTCTTAAATTATTCGATTATGGGTCGTTTCTTAGTAATTTCATTTATAAATAAATATCTAGTTTCACATTCATCAAGTTATCGAACAAACTAAGCATTAAAACTTTTTATAAGAAATTACATATATATGAGAGTCTAAATAAGTCTAAATAACTTATCGAAGTCTAAATAATGAGAAAGTCTATAAAATAACTTTACAAGTTTTTGATAAAAAAAAAATCTCCCCAAATCATGGGTAAATACTATAAACGCGATTTTAAACAAGTATCACGCGTAAAAAGAAACTAATATTTATTTTGTTGTCATAAAAAAAATTTATTTAAAAAAAATGATAAATGGAGGGTATTATGGAAGTGTCGGATGATATGGAATAGGTGTTTAAAATCATTGGGAAACTAATTTAGGCATCATAAAATGTAGTAGCCATATTTTTAAGAATACGTGAAAGTCATGTCTATTTCGAATTTATTAACAAAATTCCCAAGTCAAGGTGAGCCCACAAAAAACAGTTGAAGCATTAAATTAGAATTTTATCTCATCAATCTTCGGAGGATTATACGTTACAGAATATAAATTCAGCGTCTTTGTTTTCTGGTTTAGTTGATGGCGTGTAGTGTATTGGAAATGATACATCAGAATAATGGAATGTGTTATGGAATTATGTCGTATTAGGGAATATCTAGTATTCCATAATACCCGACACGTAGTGGCGTAACTTAGAATATGAGGGTCCCCCCAGAATAGTTAGGGGTTTTGTCATTAATATTTTAAAAAATTCGCTAAATATGCGCTTGGCGTCAATCAATCTTTGCCCACCCCCTCCCGCAATGTACGTTACGCCACTGCCGACACATCATCTTGGAAAATGAACCTTTAAACTGAAGAACAAAACATTGTCAGAAAAAAACAACCACGATATTACAAACTGCAATTCTTTTAATGTACATTATGCTTAACTTTAATGTTCAAGTTACGTGTACTAGTAGGTTAAAATATTTGAAAACTTACCAGCAAAAACTTTTGAAATTCGCACAACACATTTTGTTCTGTGATATGACAACAAGTGGTCAACAGTTTCTGCAATGCATCATGAGAGTCTTTCTTCAGTGGTTAAAGGTTTTCCCAAGCATTAACAGCTACAAACACAGCCAAAACCTCTGTATTCCATATTCCCCGACTATTTCATAATACACGACTCTCATCTATGTACTTTGCTGTGTGTTATTTAAAAAACAAGTCTATTTCTCATTTTTTATTATCACTTACTTTTGGATTTTAACGAAGAGGATAATTCATTGTTGACAATGCTTCCAAACTGATCCGTTTCATCTTCGATAAGCTCAGAATTTAATGAACTCTTATGCTCGTCTGTAGCCTCCATCAATATTTGCAAAACATCGCTGTATTTCTACATAAGGATATCAATAAAAGTTTAAAACACTTTGTTAAAATAATTAAAATATCACGTTTAAATTAACAATTCCCCACCGCGTCAGGCTGACCACTTAACCAGAGCATCTGCCCATACACCTCAGTGCCCAAGGTTATAGAAACTGAGATGGGTACAGTAGGCATTGGTCCTCAAGCGCCCCTGAGTTTAGTTTTTGTTTCTTTTACATAAAGTTTTTAAAAGTATATTTTAATGTAATGCATAGAATTTTATTTATCTTTATAGTTTCATAAAAACATGTGTTAACCTTGGGAAAATACATTTGTTGCATTGAAGATCTGAAAATAGTTTTTTTTATGACGAATCTTTGCTTTGCGAGCTTTGGAATCTAAAGTGAAAAATTTTATCTGTAAAAATGATAGATAGCTTTTTCCAGTAAAGGTTATCTCTTTCAATGATACGTTCTAGGCTTCCAAAATATTCGTAAATGTAAGCCCCTTATCTATTTTTCACAATGTTCTTTTTTATCTCCATCTATCTTTATTTTCTTATCTTCTGTGATAATTTCAGAATCGAAATGAAATTGAAATTTTTTAAATTATCGAATCATTTTATACAGGGACGTCTTAAGGCTTCTTGAGGCTCTGAGACCTCTATGCAAAAGTTGGCCTCACCTGTGAACCTTATAAAAATAGATAGTATACACATTGTGTAGCATATACCTGGTCAAATACTCGTACAAAAGGTAACTCGTAACAAATAAATGTGAGTAACTCAAAATCTCACAAACCCAAGCATAAACCGACTCGACCGATTGCAGCCTTTCCCCTAAATGAGTAATAATTGTGTGTGGTGGTAGGCCTATATATATATATATATATATATATATAGGCCTAGACATGGACGATGGTCATCACATAATAGAGCAGTCTTGCCAGTTATCTTATTGTGGGGTAGCTCAGTTTTTCACAGACACACACACACAAACGTTGAAATAAAAGCTCTGTCAATAGCAGTGGACTGATTTTTATTTTCTCGGAACGACTCGACTCGGACTCCTCTCTCGTTGGAGTCTAAGGATACACTGAATCACTATGAGCGCTAGAGGACGCTTTACATTCTCATACACGTACACTGAACACACATAAAGTTCGAAATTCCTAGTTTTTCAGAGAATATGTACAGGATAACATTTGACTATTAGAGCTCTTCGGATCATGATCTTCCTGAGGCTGAGTAGAGAACGAGACGAAGCCCCCGTCGAGAGAGAGGATGAAGCCCTGGGCTTGGGCCCATTTGGCCCATACCTTAAGACGACCCTGATTTTATAATTATTTGATAATTATATGGTGCCACACTAAAAAGAGATACCATCTCTCAGGGAATGTACTAGGTCTGCAATATTAAAACACCAATCCGCAGCCCCATTAGAGATAAAAAAATTATTATTTAATGTTTTATTCAATAT
The DNA here is from genome assembly GCA_019973975.1 of Trichonephila clavata. Taxonomy (NCBI): domain Eukaryota; kingdom Metazoa; phylum Arthropoda; class Arachnida; order Araneae; family Nephilidae; genus Trichonephila; species Trichonephila clavata. The sequence continues at coordinate 13,112 of BMAO01038505.1, forward strand.
ACACTTTCATTAAATTTTCAGAATAAATATATTATTTTTTTTTAAAAAAATTTAAAAACAGATGGGCATTATTGATAAGCTGTTGTGTGATCGACTTGCAAAAAGATATTGCTTAAAAATTCTTAGTTCTATTAAAAGAATTTAACTATTTTATTGTATTTTTAAAAACAAAAATACAACAAAACGTTGCCTTTTATTTTTAATATAATTATTGGAATATCGAAAGGAATTGATCTATGATTTCCCATTTTTTTGTAAATAGGATGTCCAATAAAAATAGTTTGAATTCGGTTATTGTTACTTAGAAAAAAAAATTGTTTGCAACAGAGTTTTATCGCGGGTGTATTTATCATAAAAAATTCTTTATTTTTATTGCTCAAAATAGTTTATTTCTGCATAATGGAAAACAGAAGAATAAATATTTTTACGAATACATACAAATAATATTGTCATCATTCCCCTCCAAATTATAACATGCTTTTAGTTTGTATAGAAAAATTAATTTCAAATGAAATCAGCCAAAAACTTCAAAGATAAAACTCTTGCAAAACTCAAAATGTAAACTTAACCGCTTTGACCTATAAATTGTAAATGCATATATTTAAAATGGATCCTTTTAAGCTATCCTTAAAAATTCAACTTACTTTTCCAATTTCTTTTCTTTCCTTCACGACTTGCCTTATGACATTTTGAAAGAAATCGTCTCGGTCTGTGCTGATCACATTAAATTTTCTCAACAACCAGGTGGGTAATACAACTGTAAAAGATAAGATGCACAGAAGAATTGCAATATTATATAATTATTCTCTGTAATTTTAAATAACATCAGTAGAAATAACAGACTAAATCTTCAAGGAACCAACAATTAGAAGGAACTATTTAGATCGGGGTGGCCAATCCGCTGCACGCACGCCACAGTGTGGCACGGTGGAGTTGTAACGGTGGCACGCGAAGACTTATTGAAAATTTGGAAATATATATAATTAAAAATAACATTTTTTTACAATATTACTAAAATGCGGTTATTTTAGACAAAAAAACTTCAAAATTTATTTTAAACACACTTAATTAATTGAATTACAATAGAATATTATCATGTAAAGAATACTTCTTCCTTGTTGTGTGCGATGGCTTTCCAAAGGAAGTGCACTCGCGAGATTTTGGAATTTGAGGGAGCATGTTTTAAAATATCTGGAAGAAAACAATGAACTGCCCGGTATAGTGCTTGCTACTCAAAATAAAGACTGGCTACGGGATTGAGCTTTTCTTACCGATATTATGGGACATTTAAATAATTTAAATTGAAGCTTACAGGAAAAAGATTGCATTTTACTGCTACCCTAGTTGGTCATATAACTTTTGTTAACAAACTTCTTACCTTTATCTCTATTTTGAAGAAAGAAACAGGTCGAGCATTGTTAAAAAATTTAATATTCATTTTGTCGGATTCATTCATTGCTAGGTTGAATGATTTAATATAAAAAATATTGATCTTTTCATAAATCCTTTTTCAATTTCTCTACAAGACGTTAATTGCTACCCACCTGAAGTCCAAATTGGAATTACTAACCTGCAGCACATACTAGATTGGAAAGCAAATATAAGGAATTTATTTTAACTCAAGGGATCCAAATTATATTGAATGTTCAAAATTTGAGCCGACAGGCAATTTTCCAAATTTACACGATTTGGCTGTCAGATATTGCTGTAGTTTTGGATCAACATAAAATTTGAATAAATGTTTTCAATTACGAACATATATATATATATATATATATATATATAATCATTATATCACTCAAAATTACCTGCTGTACACCTAAAACAACCCAGTTTTATTAGCATTTTCAAGAACTAAGAGTAAGAAATAGGAGAAAATAATAATAATAAAAAAAGAAATTAGTCAATGCAATTCAATCTACATAACCCAATAGAAAAGAAAAGTTGGGGTTCAAATGGATCTGTTAGTCATTAAGGTCAATTTAAAGCATACATAAATATCGGTATTACTAAGTAAAATATGTCCTTAAATTCGTAAATTACCGTAAAATCCGGCGTATAATGTGCACCTTATACTTTCAAGCTGCAATTTTTATCTTTAGGTATATTCGCTATATAACGCACACCCCCGTATTTGCGAAGAAACCTGAAATGTACGTAAGCAATGTTCTTACGTTTTGAAGTTATTTATTTATTAGTCATTATTATTTTAGAAAACAACAGTATACTTCAAGAGCTGCAACCCTCTATGTTCAAAGGAGTACCATTTCTTTTAAATAAACAGATCATTTCGATGTAAAAGTCTAATTAATTTCTATGCTCACATTTTTATACCGGCATACAACACGCATCCGTTAATTTCGATGCCATTTTTTTTGTTAAAAGTGCGCGTTATATACTTCCTGTAAATTTTCTTAATATGTATACTGTATTCGCACTATGTAGTATTACTAAAATTTTGGACTTTATTTGCTTCTCCGCCAAATGGATATTGGAAAGATGGTTTGTATACAATATAGAATACTTTTTCAATGTTGCATGAATATGAATGACTTTGGCGACAAACCTGGAGAAAATTTTAGTCGCCAAACTTTGTGAAAAATAAAAGATATGCCTAGAAAAATCCAGAAGGGTCTAGGATGATTATTCGACCCGATAACTTGTGACGGATCTATGCGGTTCTTTCTACTAACCTCTTGGGAATTCCTTTTGGGCCATTATTTTTTCAACCGACTTTATCCGAAGACAGGAAGCGTGATTATGCAAATTAAGTTTAATATATATATTCTGTACTCGCGAGTTTGGGAGGGAGTGAAGTGAAAATAGATTGAATGTGAAGTGAATAGATGAGAAGCGAAGTAAATCGGCAGTGAAGCGTATACGTAAACAGTGTACGAAGCGAGAAGTTGGAATATTAAGGAAGTGCTTAGTTCAACTATTGGATAAGTGTCTAAGTCCAAGCAAAAAGATAGGAGATTGCAAGAGTTCAGATACTGTGATCTTTAATCAAGTTAGAGATATTAGTACGGTTATTTCTGTATAAAGTTAACGTAAAGGTAGATCTGCAGGATTGAATATATTCTCCACACGCAATCTCGTCTCACCCTCGTGCTCTGACTGATCAACGTTATCTTATTTAGAGTGTTGTGTCTTAGGTGAAATAGTGATAAATAAAACAATTGAAGTTTATCATGTCGTCTGATCATTTAGTTCCTCCTACACCTTTAGCCGGATTACAGGGAAGAAGGGATGTAAATTTTCATAAACTTAGAAGGTTCGAGAAAACTGTTCCTAGCCTATGCTGTAGAAAAGCAGCATAGGAAATGTCTAACTATAATAGGGTGTTTTAGTTGCCTTATTCGTCATTATAATTAAGGATTTGAATTGCTGTTTTCTATATTGTGTAATTTTCGAATCTGTGCTATTGTGGAATTATAAGCATGTGTTCATTGTCTTTTGTTCGAAAAAAATTCTCTGCGTTTACGTGAGAATTCTAGAATAATACGATTTACACCAGAAGAATCTGTCTGTTAGGACCTTTCCTGCATTTGAAAGATGATCAGCCACAAAGCTACAAACTTCCTAATTTATATGATGGATTTTCATCATCATCACTTGTCAAAATTTTGTTATTTTATAAAAGTTCATGTTTTTACATTCGATATCTTTGATATCTCAGATGAATTAAAATCTATTTAGATGAGAGTTGGTAATGTTACAAAAATATCAGGTTGACGGCACTGGCGTATCTTCTTCTGTGGGCCTTGTATCAAAACTCCTTCAGGGCCCTTTTTTTAGTGGTACCCTTTTTTTAGTGTACCCGTTTAGTGGTACTGTATTTACTCATGTTGTGGCACCTGTAGTC